>JAPMOR010068852.1:9955-21084 GCA_026543865.1 Argiope aurantia | reverse complement strand
CTATAAATAAATGAATGATATTTGTTTCGGGCAGCACGTAAAAACAAGATTTATTTTTACATCTCTTTTGGCAAAAGAGAAATAAGTATGGTGCAGATAAAATAAAACGTATCCATGTATTCGCAAAAAAGAATTAGAATGAAGGATTCTTTTTTCTGAATAACAAACTGCAGTTAAAATTACGTATCACTTTATATTTAAATGAGTACACTTTGCCTAATTCAT
Source organism: Argiope aurantia (assembly GCA_026543865.1). Classification (NCBI taxonomy): domain Eukaryota; kingdom Metazoa; phylum Arthropoda; class Arachnida; order Araneae; family Araneidae; genus Argiope; species Argiope aurantia. Next base: position 20,859 of record JAPMOR010068852.1, on the reverse strand, counting down.
AAATATATAATTTTAATTTTCTTCAACTGTCTCTTTTTAAATATATAAAGCAAAGGTTACGCTCACACATAAAATTGGAATATTAAATAAATTAAAATAAAACAAACTGCATTAATTTTTGGGCAATTATCAAAACTTTTCGAGACCATTCAAGAAAACTTTTTCTATTATCTTTCAAAATATCGTTAAAAAATTATACTTTGAAACGGTCTAAAAATTTTTGCCAGAATCATCTTAAATCTGGATGAGCATTTCCATTATTGGGGACTAAAGAAGGGGAGAAACGTTCTTTATAAATATACTTGGCAGATTAAATTGTCACAGAAAAGGCAGTACAATTGAAATATGCTTTTGTATACAGAAAGCAAGAAAAGTAAGAAAAAAAAATGGTCATAAATTCATGCATGCATTCCTTTTCTCTAAGCGAAACACTTTGCCAAATAGCAAAGTGCAGTTATCCAGTAGGAATGTGCAGTTAAATTCTTAAGGCCATTAAAATTTGTTACGTTTTTGTAGAAACTGTCATTTTTGCCATTGCGTTGCCGGATTTAATTGCGGATGTAAAGTTTCTGCAAATGTCGGTAGATTTTAAAAAGAATTCTGCAGCTAAAACATCTAAATCTCTATTTTTATTTGAAATAATCTAGGTTTTGAAAAAGGAACATAAAGGGATATTAAATCGTCATCAAAATACCTTTTTTTTTCGTAATTGCTTTAACGAAAGAGATTTATTCTTTTCGTTTCAGGATAAGCCTTGAGCTATTTATATTTCGGTGAAAGTATTTACCATATAATTTGAGTTAAATCTATTTTACGACATGCTTGTTTAAAAATACTTTATTTTGCAGTGATTTTAAAATTGATTAAGTCAATTATTAAAAGAATTATAATGATCTATAGTGACAGTAATTTCGGGAATTATTTATGCTGGAAGACAATTAGACTTATTAATTCCTTCTATTATAAATATTTGCTTTCTTATGTTTGGAACTTAGAAACAAAAATGATCGTTATTCAAATATCTCATTAATTTTATTTTACAATCTTTTTAAATTATTAGGAAGAGATTAAGAAATATTTTATGAATCTCCGAATTATATTTATCCATTTAAAGTAATTTAAAGCTTAGAAAATAGAAATTTGATTGGGGAAGAATATTTGAAAACTATTTCGATATTAAAAAAGGATGAATAATACTAAATATGAACTGAGAATTTTGTATAGTGATGAAATTTCTAAAAGTGCGGTTGATTTTATATTTAAAATACAAAATTATTTTATAATAGAGAATAAAGCATATTAAAAAGATCAAAATGTTTAAGAAATATAAAAATTAATGCATTTCTATCCCTTTTAGTCGGCATCAATTACTGCATTAAAAATACATTGTTTACTGTAAAGTGAAAATGAATAGATTTATGATGATAAAATCCCATTCTGTTATAAAGTCCCATTCTTTTTTGAACACTGAGAAGCAAAAAAAGACAATAAAAACTAGGAAAAAATATTTTTTAAAACACATTCCGCTTTATTTACAAAATGGAAATTTTAATGGAAGAAAAATGAGCATAAAATATAAATTATTTTTCTCAATTGGTAGCAATATTTGTTTTCAGTTGATAAAATATTTTGAAATTTAAAAACAAAGTATTATTCCGTATATTTATGAATTCGTTATATATGAAATAAATACACGATAGTATATTTATGAATCGTAAAATTATTATTACGATTAAAATTAATATTCTATCATATTACTTTTTTTATTTAGCTTTACATAAATATACTACTACCTAAAAATATGTTTCTGTCTGGTGAACACAAACAATTGAAATTATGTCATAACATACTTTTCCCAGAAATTTTCCAATGAGTTTAAGAAAGCGAAATTTCTAATGAACAATTTCTATACACAATTATAGAATAGCAACTAAAAAATTCTGAAGAAAGTTAGTTTTAATCTTTTCAGCTGAAATTAGAATGACTAATGCTTTCTAAATTTAAAATTTACGTGACATTTTTTTTTAAATATGATAAATGACATATTATAGCCTTATTTTTCGAGAACTGTTTATATTTTAAAAAGAATAATTAAACTTCCAACCTACTGAAATTATTGTTATGAAAGAAATAAGTAAACAGAATTATCTCAAGACCCGAAAATTTAATAAAATTAATTATAGAATATTCCATAATAAACAATTTTAGATTTTTTAACAATTTTTAGAAAAAAAATCTTAAATTATTAAATTTTCAAAATAATTATGAAAAATAAACTCTGAAATTCCAAAGTTCAAATGTCTGAATAAGAATTGCACAATAATATAAATGCTTCATTAATCGAAAGTCCTTCATTAATTTCTCCCTTTAGAAATATTAATACGATTACTTTTTTCAGATTTTTAATGAAGTTCTTTGACTTCAATCATGAGCGAGCCGAATCCTGCATTATCGTGCCTTAAATATCTCCAATCCTGGTTGATATCTTCTCATTTGCTGATTCTGCAGCCAATAAAAAGGCTACATTATCGCAGCTGCCTATGAAATTTTAAATTCTGGCATAACTGCTTTCTAAGTCCTCGGCAGGGTGTCTAATGGATCAAAGAAGAGCTAAGAGTCCCCAAATAGCTTCATTAATGTCATTGAAGAATGGGCGAGACACTGAGAGGAAATTCGAGCTTAGGGGCTGTAGTAGTATTAAGACCTGAACATTTTCATCTTAATAGACTATTTAAAAGGCTTAAGGTTTCTGGTTCTACTGAAGTGACGAAGTCATTTGTCAGGATAAGAGCTTTCCAATTTGTAGCTCGATAGTTTAGGACGAAGACACGAATAAGCTATATGTTTGTAAATACGATAAAAATGTGCTTTATTTTCATTAACTTAATTTGACTTTGAAAATGGCAGAGGTTTCAAATGTCCTTTTTTTTTTCACCTGAAAGGGATTTTTACATGATAAAGAAGTTCATGATTTCAGATTCTAAAATACTTATTATTGTTGGTTCGAAATAATTTGAAAGATAAATTTAGGAAAGTTAAAAATAATGAAAATTCGGAACTGTCATTCTGAAGACAGATTTTTTTTCTTCCGCTATTTTCATCCGATAAATTACTCATTTTTTTTCAAGAATCTCAAAAATTAGTAAATTGTTTCCAGGAGGAAATAATATTTATATATAATCCTAAAATTAATGCGGGTAAATTTAAACAACTCAAATTTATTATTTCAACTATTTTGTATTTGGTATATCAATGCTTAAAAGGCACAAGATTAGGAATTATCTGATATATATACATGTACACACACACACATATATATATATAGCTAGATATAGTAGTAGTAGTAGTAGTAGTAGTAGTAGTGTGTATTTATAACAATAAGAAAAATATATCATTGATATTTCCCATGAAGAAAAAGAGTAAATATTATTTATTACATTGATAATTTTTTTCGATGTTTTACAAATGAGTTACTAGTTATTTGTGTGTAGTTAAATATATGCAAGTAACATATTGAAGAAATAAATTATTTCAGATTCAGAAAATTAATGATTTATTATTAATTGATAAATTTTGTTATTTAGTATCGACAGTGTTCAGGAATAAAGAACTTCTATTCAGGAATAAGGAACTGAAATAAATTAACATTTTAATGAAGTTTGAAGATATTCCATAATAAATATCTTTAATATTATACAGAGATAAATTAATTCGCAAAACACTGCAGAAGATATGGTTTGTAAACCTTTTTCTAATGCTTATCCCTAAAAATATTTTATAAGCAATTTTATAATATATTTCTGAAATTCTGCTATGAAGCCGTATTTTGTTCTTAGAAAATAGGGCTTTTATTTACAAGGCTTTTCAGATTTTTTTTAAAAGCTTATTCTCTTTTAAACTTTTAGCTTTTTTTTTTTTTTCAAATGTCACTCGCCTTTAGGAGATATTTTTGTCTCCGTAATCTTACTGCTTGATTTAACATTACTGTCTATTTATACACTTTTAATTTTTTTCTCGGTTTACTGTATTATCCTTCTTATAAGAATATTTTTGACCAAATAATCTTTTTGGTCAAAAATACTCTGGTAGGAAAGATTAATCTATTATTTTTCCTCATTGATAATAAACAATGTTTGATATAAATGAATTTCCAAAATAAGAGCTAAATTTTAATAATTCATTCATTCTAAGCACGTATTTGATACCAATTCAATAAACATATGAAATTGTTATTTATTCTTAAAATGATTTAATTTTTGTGTGTTTTCTATGCATTATTGAATACATTTGTCGTAAATGCAAATGAAAGGTAATAAATGATACTAGAATGTGAATGACATATTTTAAAATATGGGTGTAATTACTTCTTTATTCTTTTAAGAAGTTACGAATGGAGAAAATGTTTTACTTAGAAATAGTAATTGGAAGAATAATTTTTAAATAAGATTATGTATGTAAATTCGATAATGTTAACTTATTTATGAATAACATTATTATATATTCTGAAATTTTGTTAACAGATGACAAGTAATATCTTGTTATTTTTTAAATCTTACCCTGTTTCAATATGCAATAAGTTTTGAATAGAGAAAATGTGTTACCTAGAAATATAAATTGGGAGAATAATTTTTAAATAAGATTATTTATGTAAATTTGATAATATCTATGTATTTATAAACGTAATTATTATATAAGAAATTTTCTTTTTTCAGATTACGAGTCATATATTGTTTCTCTTTAACTTTTACCATTGTTCTATATGCAATAATTATATATAAGTAAAATAGCAATATTTAAAGGAATTATTCTACACAATAAAAGAAATAAATTATTTAAATCAGTTATGATTAATATATTTTAAGATTAGTATATTTCCAAATGAGAGAATACAGAATATTACTCAGATGTTATAAATCTGTAATATGCAATACAATATATTTAAAAAAATATAAATAATTTTCTTTAGATATCGCAGGAAATCTCGTGCATTATATATGTATTATTCTTCGATTTTATGATGTCCAGGGAAAAAAAAACTACTCAAGGCTACCATTTATTTTTCGAGAATTTTCTGAAAACTCAAAACAGCAACGTTAGCTCGCTTTCAAAATGTAATCGAGAAATACATAAACCGAAATCACCGAAGTTGGATATCTTTGCCTTCTTCTGAAGAAAAATTGGTTAAAATAATGGAGCCACATCAAATGTGATTATGCCGCTTGTGCAATTTCAGTACCGCCCCTTTACCTATGGCCACTTTAGGATTTTGAGTTTAAGTATTGATGACTAAGCTACGTTAAGAGAAAAGGTTTTATTTTAAGAGGTCCTCCTGCTTTCGTTTGCGCTGTCAATTCAGGTATGAAAGAAAATAAATTGGATTTTAAACCCCCAGACAATTTTTTTATATGTGGATCGGGGCTTTTTTTTCGTTTAAAACGGCAACGCTCAACCGTTATCGCCCCCTGATGATGATGGATTCCATTGTCAATAATAAAAAAACCCCAAGGTATGCTGAAAAAAATGGAGTAAATGAAATATCGGTACTTAAGAAAGTGATTTTGATAGTCGTGTCTGTTCCAGTAAATTGTTATAAATATTAGAATCGGTGGTTTTCAATTAAAAATAATAAATTTCTTATACCACTCACATTACACATATTGTTTACTAGATTGATATTTTAAATGCTAAAATGACATATAAGCATATTATTAATGTAGATTTTTTCATAAATTTTCTTAAGCTTTACTATGAAATATTTATTTTATAATCCAACAATGCTATATTTTTTTGTTTAAATTTCTTTGCAGATGCCATATAAATTCTTTGAAGATAATACGTCCATTCTTATATGACTTTAAAATTGTGTTGGATATAGTAGAGAGGGTAAGAAAAATAATAAAAACTTGTGTTATTTATCCTTTTAATTTTAAAAAGCCTCTCTTTAATTCTGAATTTTCTCTTTCAAATTTAAAATTTCCAATTGTTTTATTTTTTTTAAAGTAATATGGAAATTGAAAGTAATTTAGTTTTTTTTCCTATTTTTCTTCTAAATTCATATCCATTGAGTTTTAATCCTATTAATTAATTATCAAAATGCTATTAATTCTTAAAATACATATGAGCACAATTTACATGTTTCTATTTTCAATAACATGAATGTACAAATAAATGTCTCTTAAAATCAAAGATTCTTCAAAATACTGTAAAAAATTATAATAGTATAAAATTTCAGATAATTGTCATAAAGAGGCAGAAAGCAGAATAAACTTTTACATCGGAAAGTTCTTAAATTTTGGAGAAATGAGAGAATGACTTTCGCTATATTAATTCTTCAAAACACGGTAATGAAGGAACTATAAATGTTTTGAGAAAATTATAATATGTTATTGAAAAGCACCAAAACTATTATCAGATTAAATTCGTGCATATATTTCTATTTTTCAATTATTTTGTTAAAAGTGGTAATTTGCAGGATCAAAGTATTGATAGCTCTAAAAGTCATGCGAACGGATTATTTCATCATCCACATGAAAAGCTATTGGACAATTTAGTTCGTTGCGGTGTAGTGGTATCTTCTTAGCCTTCTATTCAAGTCAGTGTAATCTTATTTTTTAATAAGTATCTAAACTTATGTTCTAAATTTAATATGTTCTTATTATTTTCAGATACCCGAAATTCGCTTTCACGAGTTTCATAAGAATTAAAAAGTGTAGAATTATTTTAAATTTGATAATTATTTATTCTTAATGATAAGAGTTCACCAATTGAATGTAACATAAAACATTAAAATTTTCAAAATTAAAAACTTTCCTTATTTGACTGAATTTGATTAATATATCCAATTGAAATAAAAAAGTTTTATCTTATAATTAGAAAGATCTCTTGATTAACCCTATTCATTGATAAAGAGGCAAAAACTATTTTTTCAGAAAGGAATTCATTTCTCAATCATAGAAGGCATTTAATAAGAATGATTAAATATATTTTATTATATATCCTATGAAATAAAGAAATTATCACAACGTGTTGGATATAATATTCAGCATTGCATTTTCAGGTCAACTTCTTGCATAATACAAATATATTTTCTATGTCAAACTGCAACCGAAGCTTCAATCAAAATTTCTCATAACTTATTATTATTATTATTATTTGCATATTTAGTATTTATTTAAGATTTTTTTATTGAAATGAAACAAATTAAAATACATCAGATGTAATATCGAAACAGATAATATGATATAATAGAATCTGTTTTTTTTCTCTTTTCCATATATATATAATAAACCCTTTGCTAACATCCATAATTATATAAGGCATTAAAATGAAGCATTGAAAGAAAGAATGAAAAAACAAGCATTTAAATCGTTCATTTCTATTATATATTGAATATTTCTATACTTTGTTTTTAGTTAGCTTGTAGTAATAATATTCCGAATATTTCATTTCTTTGATTTAATTTACAAACTGAAATCTTAATATCATAAGAAAACACTCACATATAAAAGTGCAAATAAATCATTAGATTGTATTAATATAAATAAAATTGATAAGCCATGATAAACAATTTTCAAAATGTTTGCTGCTGTTTCAAATTATTTTTAATATGAATGAAATTAATAAGCCATAATTAACAATTTTCAAAATGATTAGTGCTTGAATTTACATAGCTTTTGAATTCCTTAATATATATTCAAACGTCACTTAACTGTATTTCTCGTAAACATCATTCATAAGCATATTCATTACACATTCAAGAATTTTTCATTATATTTTTAAAATTTGTGATGAATCCGTGTATTTTGATGAAGCACCATTTTTTTTTAAATAACAAAAATTGTAATTATGTATTCTCATCACAACTTCATTTATGCATTCTCATTCGTTAGCATCAATTTATAAACATGCTTATTATGCATTCGGGATTTTCTTATTACATTTTTTTTTAAATTTGGAAATAATTCCTGCACCTTTATGGAAAATTTTTTTTGTAAAAATACCTAAAATAATAATTATATTTTTAAATACGAGGAGCCATATCATCTCTATTATTTCAAAATTTGCAAGGCCTGAAACCATGAATAGCAACCGCGAAAACAATAGTAATGTGGCAGCTGAGATTTGCCTACACTACGGATTTTTGTTTCAATAATAAAACGATTTGGATATATTTGGCACTTAATATTTTGTTATAAGAAGGTGATAGGGTTTCATTCCTTTAAATCCTTAAGAATTTCCAAAAATGGTAAAGGTTTACGCCATATTAAAATCTTTTTCTTTAATCTAATGGCAGCTATAGATGGATTTTGACTTTCATAAGAATTTCATTCCACGTCATCATTTTCAAAGTTATGTCATATATATACAAAAATATTTTTTTAATGTCTCTCTCGACTGCCATTCAATCTTATTAAATGCCCTATCCATTTAATAATATGTATTGATATTAGTTTAAAATTATCTGGTTCATAAACTAGTTTATGAATTTCTGAGAAGATAAATTTTCTCCAACAATTAATATAATTAATTCCTTAAAATATTCCGTCTAAAATTCTTATTTCAAATATATTAGAAATTATATATATGAAATATATAATAAATTAAATATGTATAAAATAAGTAGAATTATATATTTATATTTTTTGGACTTATATTCTTGAACTTAAAGAGTATCAAACATTAATATCATTCAGAGAATAAAATTATTATTTATTGAATAGTATTTGAATTGATTTATAGCAATTAGAAAGAAAGACTGTTTCAAAAATGGCAGAATTCTCAAACGGTACAAAATGATATCACAGTTATTGAAAAAAATATTTATAAAGAAATTTCTTGAAGCATTATTGCTAAATGGCAGGCAGCCTTAAGAACTGAAGAAGAAGAAATAGACGTCACTTTTTGGTACTAAGCAAACCATGGATATTGATTATATTTGATTAAAAGAAAACTAAAATTGATGACATTTTCTGGCATAGATATGCTAATTATTAAACATTTCATAAAGTTTCTTTTTTTTTTTGAAAAAATTCTGGAAAATTGTAATTTTTTTATTGAGGAAATTAATAAGTACATCACTTTTTTAGGATTTAATATGAAGAAACAACTCAGAAAACAACAGTTTGGTAAAATTTATAATTAAATAATTCGCTCCTTTTTCTTTAAGCATTTGTTATTTCTCTTTCTTCTAAAATTTATTATTTATAGACTTCTTTTGATAAAGCCAACATGTTTCACAATTTATTATTGTTTTGAAGGCTGGGAGGAAAAACAAAATACTTCACCGAACTCATGTTCTGAAACTTTAATTTGCCTAAATTTTCAAACTTTCTTTAATCTCCTAAATTAGAAATGGAAAAAAAATATCAAAATAATGTTCAATGATTTGTTTTGCTGATAAAGTTTAACAAATAGCATTAAGCGAAACTTTAATCAAGATTAAACCAGTGCAAATCTTCCAGCTTTTAAAGATAAATCAAACGCACTTCCATGATTACCGTGTAGGACTAAAGTGCACTTTGTAATTTAAACTGCAACGCTTTGTTGGAGGCTGTGTCGATCGGAATTCTAATAATGCACCTCTACGTGATAGAGACCTTCAATTTGAATGAATCCGTGATGATAGACTCTGAGCACGTATCTGTAATCAATCTTGACGTCACTTGAGTGAGATGGCCTGTTATTACCAATTAATATTGCCGCCGACATTCAGGTATCTATGCTTTAGGATTTCAGGTAGAGTAGTTAGTAAATGCTTTCTGGCTTTGGAAGGTTAGAATTGAAGTTAAGCAAATAGTTCAGTAATGTGATAAGGTCTTGTTCTGCTTAACTTTTAATTAATTTCTGTTACATTGTTTGAAATAGTTAAAATGCATGTCTGAAGGGATTAAAATTTATTTAATTCCTAAATATTTTGTATGTATTTTAGTTGACCCTTTTATTTAAATTCACAGATCAATTTTTCTCTAAAAATTACTATGATGGTAAAATTTGTCGTTGTTTTTATTCAACTAAGGATTCAAGAAAACGTTTAGGATACGTAAGAGTTCCATTTTAATTTTGAATAAAATTACAACATGCATTAAATGATTCTCACTTAAATCTAACAGATCTGAAAGCTGGAAAGGACAGTTCAATAAAATGGATGCCAATGAGAAATTCATCTTTTTTTTCGTTAAGTGTGATTGATTGAATACCTGAAGTACGTGCTTTGTTAGATAACGACACTCTCCCAGATGAGTTTGAGGGGCAGATAAATGTTATTATAATATTCAAGGTATGTTCAAATATACGTTTTTTAACAGCCTTCAGCTAAGCGGATTATTCTTTTGAATATCAACATTTTAGAATCACTAATCCCATTTTGAGGAGGTATCCCTCCTCAAAATGGGAAAGATATGGGGATTTTTCTTATTTTTGGAAGATCGATAAGGACGTTGTAGTATTTTAAGGTATCTATCTACTCGAATGATCATAGAAATGAGGGAATAAAATCATGCGCTTAAAGATACAAAGAATATATATTCCTTCGAAGGTTGGCAAATGTTTGTATAAATTTATTCCAGTCTTAAATTGTTGAATAAAACAATAGTAAGATTCCAATAGTAGCGATTGATTAAAAATATATGGATAGTTCAAAATGTTTTATTAATTTATATTTTATGGGATTATGGCAATAAAATACAATAGAACAATTTTAAAAAAATTGAAAAATAATTGGTCTACCCGTAATTGGCGAATCAAGTCTGCAAAGATATTATTAAATATTTTATTGCCACTTTTAACTGAAATTGAAATAATGCTAATTCAAAAAGTACTAATTCAAGTAATTCAAATTTAGGCAAGTCAAAAACCGGTATTTTTATTTTAAAAAGTTCCGATCAATTGTTCTTTAAATAAAAAAA
>JAPMOR010068836.1:0-34994 GCA_026543865.1 Argiope aurantia | reverse complement strand
AAATAAATATAAACTTAAAATATCCATCTATTATTAAATATAATATTTACAAATAAAAAAATGGGAAAATACAAAATATTTAATCTAATCTTACAATATAAAGATATTAACTGGGACTTCCCACGATTCAATTGGTATAGCCAATCCTGGAATCATCTAAATTAATCATAATTTGGGTGACTATTACTCTAGATATAGTAAAATTTGAAAAGAGCAATTCTCTAGATGCTAGCTTTCTTAAAAATCAAACTTAACTTATTATTAAATAAATACTAGATTAAAATATTCATCTATTATTAAAGAAATATAAAATTAAAGTATTCATCTATTATTAAGATACACTATAATATTTACAAATAAAAAAGTCATATAAAATAAGAAATTTAATTCAACCTCACAATGTATCGATATTAACTGTGACTTTCCAAGATTAAACTGGTGCTACTCGTAACTTTATAAATACTATAAAAAAATTATAATCAATAATACAAACAAAAAAAAAATAAACATAAGTAGGACGAGAATGCCTGTTTACCACTTACGTACATTAGTTATAAAGCTGAAATCTACAGGCTTATCTTGTGCTGGTTCCTGTGGAGCCTTCACAATATTTAAAGTGATTTCATTTCCTACAGTTTCAGTAACAATCTATAAACAAAGCAGGTGAGAGTAAATTAGAATTCATAATTTTTTCATGTAGTTTTACAGAATTTTGATTTTTAGCCACTAGCTCTGCATGACAGTGTTTAGAAACAGAGCTTTGAGATGCAAATAATGGTCATAGGATTGAAAGAAAGAAAGAAAAAAAAATATCACTATCTTGGATTCAATTAATGGATTCAATCCATGTGCCTTCACAGTCACAATTATGCATGATATTTAAAATGCACAGTGCTGTGATATCATCATTGTGCTGGTATAATGCAAGATGCACAAATGATACAAAACTACACTGCACATATATTAATGCAGAAAATTTAACATTCATCTCATAAGTATAAACTTATGTATCACACTGGTATAAGTAAAAACCAATGAAATGATGAACTGCAGCAACTCAATATTATGAAGTTCCTTTTCTTTGTGAAAAAACATATATAATATTATTGAAGCAAAAATAAGGAAAAATAAATGAAAATTTCATAATAAAAAAAGGGTATTTATTTTTAAATAATAAAAAAGGCAAGGAAAATAAAAAGGTTTCCTTTCAAAATATATATGTATTTATAATACAAATGTATAATTATAATATAAATATTTTCTAGAATAATGAAAATATAATCATAAGAAATTTAATTTTAAAACACTATTAATATAAAAATAAGTAAAAATTCTTTAAATGTGGATCATAAAATATATAATCATTATACATAAACATATAAATATTACATATATATATATATATATAATTGTATAACTATTATAATTATATTAAACATAAATATACCACATTATGAAGATTATTCCTAAATATAATATATAATAATATATTTTTTAAATTTTAAAGGTGACTTTATATATCTATTTTTCAGGTATAAAAATAAGAACAGTTGATTCAAGACTTCAGTAATGAGATTTTCAAAAAAAGTTACAATTCATCATGAAAACATGTTTAATTTTCAAGAATTTAAAATATCCAGGGCCTTTAATCATGAAATATTATTCAGTTAACGAACAAATTTTCCTAATACAAAGCATTGTTGACCCTGTTATCTTTCAAGTTCTGAACATGAAAGCTGTTGAAAGTAAACATTAATATGACCCCCCCCACACACACACACAAAACGACCAACCATTGAAATGAATTATTTTAAGACAGTCAAAATTGATTTTTACAAAATCCTTAAGATACACACAAACTGAAAACAATTACAGTTTTTTTTTTCTTTCTTTTCCCCTTATTTAAACCTCATGACCAACTCTTATCAAAGCACTTCCCAGTCAAACATTTGCGATTCTATAACTGTACGTAACTTTAAAAACATTCTAAAATATAGCTAAAAACAAATCAAAGTGATAATTTTTCAGTAAATTAGAAGTCAATGGATCCATAATAAATACAAATGGTTCTAAAAAAACAGAAAGAAAATGAACCCCTTTAAAAAAGATGTATCGTCTTTTTGCTACACATCAACTGCTCTCTTCTATCTAGATGTAGTGAAATCAAATTAAATATATTTGTTTAGTCCCTTTGCATTTAATTTAATGGTCTTCATTGACTTTATGCTTAGAACATGAACAAAATAATATTATAAAAGTATAATTGTTCCAGCTGTTACATAATCCTTCTTTCTGCCACACTGATTAGATATCATTCACAGCAGGTTTTAGAACATCAGCATTAGAAAGAGAAGAAGAAATTACAATTTCACAACTGAATTATGTATAACATTAGAAACATGTCATCAAATACAGTGTTGTTTTTTTATGAATCATAAATATGTTAATAATGTAATATATATATGATTGTGTATGTATGTGGGCAATATTTATTAGTCTTATATGCTTATATTAGTCTTATTATATATATATATATATATATATAATATGTTTAAATTCTTGTATCTAAGATACAAGAATTTAAACAGATTAAATAATTATATTAAGTAAAATTAATATGGGACACAAAAAATCAAATCCATTTTACATTATTTTCTGTGAGAAAAAACATAGTATGAACCAAATAAATTAATTTCACAAAAGAATTAAGTACCAAGATTGCATTACATTTAAAGGTAATATATAAAATCTAGCTAGCCGAGTTTTTTACCCCTTTTGCTCCAAGTATTAATTTTTTTCTGGCACAGTCACAAGTTCTTAGCATAATAATGTAAATTATTATTATTATTATTATCATTCAGTTAGAAGTTTCTCTTCACATAAAAAAAATAATAAAATAAAAATTTTAATTTCCGTTTGGGGTGGTTACATTATAATTCAGCAAATGTATAAAACCATCAAAATTGCAAATCTATATAGTACACAAAAGGTCTTAAAATTCAACTAAATCAAAAAGAAAGATGAATGATAAAGTTCTTAAGGAATGAAAATTAATTAAAATGACATGATTGCCTGCAATGAATTACATAATAGAATAAGAACATTTCTAAAATGTAAGTTATTAATTATTGCACTCCTGAAGCAGATAACAGAATATAATACTAAGAAATTAACAATACCAAAAAAGGAAATCAGGTTCATGATTGTTTTATCATAACATTTTATTTAAAATATCAAAAGAGGATTCTTACGGTAACACACAAACACAATGGTATTTATTAATTGTGAAGGGTTTAAGATTTATTGGCAGAAACAGACTTTGTAAAAACAGCATAAACAGATGCATGTTTTCTTCTTGTAAGTTAGAAATGCACTCATTGGATTGCAATGTCAATTTGGAGCTACATTTGGCGAGTTTTGACTCTTTTACTTTTAATTAATAAAAATCAACATATTAATAGACTTCAAAAACTTTCAAAACTCAAGATAATAATTAACATAACCAGTTTGAACAATTTAAAACCCTGTTTATTCAATATATTATTATAATAGACAAATATATAGTCTTATAGACTAATAAAAGATTAAAATATATTTTTTTAAAGTCTGTATTTCAAACTTTAAAAAAAATACAAGTAACATTGCTGCTTATTTCTGAAATGGCACACAAGTAATATGTCATTTGCAAAGCTGTGCTACATGGTAGTGTGATATGGCAATAAAAAACATCAGTTTGCTGAAAAGCAAAGAAGAATTATATTTTTTTTCATGCATTCTTCCTTTTTTTTATAAATTGCTTTTAACATTGCTTAGTTTATTATTATTATTATTAAAATATATCTAGATAATGACTTTACTAGTCATTAATTTTTTTTTTACTTTGAGACACCAGTCAAACAAATATTTAAGTTCAATACATTGTAAGGTAATTTCAAATAAAAAATAAATTAATTAATTTAAAAAAAAACGATTCTCTTTCTTTCTCTGATTGATCACTTTTCACTTATTTTACCATCTGTAATTGATTCATATCAGAGATTTCCTGGAACTATTTCTGAACAAGTCTGGTTAATTTAAGCAAAGGTTACAATACATCAAATGTGGAATATTTAATCCTAGAATTAATTGTACCAATTTCCAAAATTAAAAAAAAAAATTTTAATTTTTTATCCTAGTTAATTTGTAAAAGCAATGAAATGAAAAGTTATTTGTTCGAAATACATCCTTCAATATTAAAAAGCAAAATAAACCAAGAATAGAGCTATTTTATGCTATGCTGAAGAAAAGAAGTTCCATCAGGTGGCACAAGCAGAGAATCAAAATGTAATCTGAACCATTCAATATTAGTACACACTCTTCTGTATTAGTCATTGTTTTTTCCAATGTCAACGCATAATTTTATGATTCATCATATGCCTCTAAGTAAGCTCTTTTGCTTCATTTGATTTTGGTTTCCGCCAAATTCGCTAAAGGACTTTTGATCTGATAGTGCAAAAAGATTTTTTTTTTTTTTTTGTAATATACTAGTTGACACAATAGCAGTGGCTTCTAAAAGCGGAAGCCACCATTATCTAAAAAGACAATTGAACTGCATCTGTCAATATTTTAATTTTAAATAGGAATTCGTAGTACAAAAGTTCTGTTTTGATGAACAGTTTATACCAACAGTAACTAATTTAAATTTGACAAATAAAAATTTAGTGATTCTCCCATCATTTCCAAAAGTTGAAAAGATAAAAAAAAAAAAAAAAAAAAAAAGAATGGTTTAATAAGAGCAGTTAGTAGATGTTGTAGTCAGTCCGATCTTATGGAATGCTTTCTAGATTTCACCTTAAACCCATAATTTATAAATAAGAGAGTTCTACATCAAATTAAGGAATTTGAATTTCTTATTAATAAAGAAAGGCTTTAGATTTTTGCCCTCACATTAATTGAAAAAATTGAGCAATAAGTCAAATTTTTAAGAAAAATTGATTGATTTACTCTGTTACAAAT
This sequence comes from Argiope aurantia, assembly GCA_026543865.1. Classification (NCBI taxonomy): domain Eukaryota; kingdom Metazoa; phylum Arthropoda; class Arachnida; order Araneae; family Araneidae; genus Argiope; species Argiope aurantia. Next base: position 29,999 of record JAPMOR010068836.1, on the reverse strand, counting down.
GAGACTGTTTTTCTGTTTTTGACAATTTGTTTTTAAAAAAAGTTATTCTGACTGAAAAAATCTTGCAAGAGCTCTCTTAAAGCAAGAAAACTCTGCAAATTACAGAAATGCTTATAAAGCATGGAAAGAATTGGAATTCATTAAAGCAGAGTGGAAACTACAGATAGTCAATGAATAAAAGATTTGGAAATTCAACACTGGTGAAGAATTCTAATAGAAATTCTGTCAAAAATTAGGGCTCCTGGCTTGACAATACTTAGTTTTAGTAGAATAACCATTTGTGAATATTGGTTTCAACATACCAGCAAAAATTTCCTAAAGTTGGTGGAATTGCTATCCGAATTTCATCTTGATGTGGAAACACATAACAGAGAGTTCAACACAAGTCTGAAAAATTGTCCAAGTCTTATCTATACAATAATGAAATGTAATTGTAAATGTAACTTTAAATAAAATTATTGAAATAACAAAATTTGTAAAATATTTTTCTATAATCAACTCATATGTTAGTCATATTGAACAATTCTCATTAACAATAAGAATTGTCATTTTTAACATCAGTCAAAATAAATATGAAATTGAAGAATTTCATTTTTTTCCACTTTCACAATCTAGTGATTCTACCAGAGAGGGTTCCTGGCAAATTAGATTTTAGTTTAGAGGACAAAGCTAAAACAATGGAGTTAATATGAAACCAGTAAGAGAATGTATATAGAATAGAATACTTTATAAAATAAGTAAGGATGTTTTATGTGCTCTGTCAAGTGCTGAAGGATTAGATGATGAAGACGTTGTACATTCTAGTTGTGAATAATACAACACCTTCAACAGAAACAACAACTTTTTCCCCCCTGCTTCGACAAAGCTTTGGGAAGTGCTAAGCAAATATGCTTCACAATTAAGACTCTAAAGAGTCTGTCTATAAAGCCATCAAGTAAAATCGATGCATTAAAACTTTTAAGATTTCAACTTTGTGAAATATATGATGCTTTATTACAAATAAAAAAAAATCAACAAATATGCAGCAACTAGAGTTAGAACAAGTTTATATGCAGAAAAACCCTTCTATATGATATTTTATTTAAAATAAACTCAATCTCAAAGCAGTAGCAAATGGTAACTATAAACTTATCAGGTTGTATAAGAATGCTAGTAAAAATCAAACAAAAATGAGAAAGATGTAGACAGTTTAGATAAAATCAGAAGAAAATGCTGTTAATGGGATTGCAGAAAAAACTTGAATGAAATACAAAATTTCTAGATAAAACTGAAGTTAGAACCATAAGGAAAAAAACATCAATTTGCTTATGAGAATACAGCTAGTCTTTTGCCGACAGCAACTTTCACTAAGTTTGATTGCCTTTATATACTAATGGAATTCATTCCAGCTCATGTAGATTGAAAATTGATATCCCATTCTATATCAACCATGCAAATCCAACTATTATTTTTCCTATTAATGGGGTTCCAGTCAACATTTGGAAATGAGAATAATTTTACATTGTGACAACAAATAATCGCATGTTTTCTGTAATGAATAACTAAATGAAATGTGGGTATTTGTGTAATATATGCATGACAACATTTAATTGCCCAAGATGTCATGTTTATTGTAACAATAATTAATCACCCCCCCCCAAATAGCCAAACTTCTTTTAAAAGTTCAATATTGGCATACAGTTAATACAGAAATTTCAAAATTTGATACTTAGGTATGTTTCTGTCCTTACAATGTGAAACAGTACCAATTTTTTAATTGAATCTTCTACGCATCTTCCATTTAGAAAGAATTCACTTGCATAAAAAAATCACAGCAAGATGTACATCTTTCATTTAAAAAGCACTTGCATAACAAAATCATAGCAAAATGCACATTTTTTTCATTAGTACAGCTTGCATTTAAAAAGAATTGGAAAGAATTCACTCGTATAAAAAATCACAGAAAAATGCATTTGAATGGGAGGCAAAATGATATTTCCCCCATAAACTTACCTCATCAATTTGATTAATTTTAATAAAGCCTGAACATAAGAGATTATATAACATCTATCAGAAAGGCAAAAATTAAAACTTTAATATACAAGAAATTTTAATTAAAAATATACACATTAAAGGTAATTTGTAATGAAAATTTGATGCAAAAACATAATGAATATCTTGTCAATTGCCATCTGATAAAAATACTTTAATACATTATTTAAAACTCTGGTGATTACTAACTATTTTAGTCATAAATTAAGAATAACTATTTTCTCCTACAGCTACATTACAATGGAATTTATAAAATTGTATGATTTTAATTAGTAAGTGAAAACACTGAAGACAGCTTAAAAATACTTTTCAGTTAATAATTACATGATGTATAAGCTTTTAAACAAACAAAAATTATAAATTAGAGAGGAATGAGTTCTATTCTTACAATAACATATCTACAAAATTAAAATTACTTAAAAAAATAACTAAAAATAACTGTTTAACTATTTAACTAGAGGAAAAGTGGATTCGACAACAGAGATTTAATACTTCGATGAATTTCTAAAAATTAACTTTAAAAGTTGAAATGACTATATACATTTTAACTCAAAAACATACTCTACAATGTATTTTATTGTTTTAACTTATACCATGCGTCAGCATTGATTAGAAATAATACAGATAATATAAAACAACAAAATCAAAATTCAAAGCATATGGGATTGGCAATCAAAGAAAATTTAACAACTTACATGACCGGCATATTTGCCATCAATTATAGTTAATGTCGATGGGTCCAACCGATTTTCCATAGTAGCCGTCCATAATTCGCCATGTTTACGTCTCAAATGATTTCGTAGATTTGTCGTGCCACCCGCCTGAGTTAAGATTTCTTTGTGGCAGACCCTACAAAATCCTCCACCTGGAGTTTTATCATAGAACAACCAACATGCACTTCTTTTACATTTTCGCTCTTTGTCTGATTCGGAATTGCCAGACATTCTGATAAACAAATGATTCAATTCAAAATATGAATCTGAACGAACAGAAAGATCCGAAAATGGCGAACGCATACGATAGATAACAAGCACGAAGGTGATTTAGCAAGAAGAAAATAAATAATGCGCATGCGCACAGTCTTGTCTAATACTGAACGGAAATTGTATAATATACACTGTATTCGAATACACTTCAAAATATTAAAAAAAAGTATGTTTTATCCCAAAATATATCCCGCAGGTATACATACTTTCAAATTAATATTTCATGATCGATGAAAGGAATCTAAACAATCTCAACTAGTAATGGACAAAGCACGTAAGCCTAACGATATAGATGTAAATACAATAAATAAACACTTCTACTAACCTCTGTTTCTACGCCGTCGGCAGAATCCTCGTGGTTTTCTTGACGCTTAGCAAGATAAGAATTGAACACATCTTTATGTATCCTACGTAAATGTTTCATAAGATTTGAAGTATTTCCAAAACACGTTACGACTCTTTTGCATTCTCTACATCTTGCACTGCCACCCACTTTTTCGAAAAAATCCCAGCATATACTTGTTTGTGAATCCTTTTTCATGATGCTAAGCAAGACAGAACGCTTATTTACATATTAAGAATAATGATATGAGCTACAATGTTTGCATCAAACGCACCCAGTCGTTAGTAAACAAACTAAATGAACTGAACTTCAAAAGAGTGTAGAACCGCCAGCGAGGGAATGACAACACACAGGAATCGATTCTGTTGGCAACCGTACGTTCTCCCGTATTCATTTTGTTCATTCACTACTCCATCCCTAACCCCGTACGGTCGATCGTGAGATTTGTGTATTACACTGCAAGCAAATTATACTATGTAATATCAGTTTTTTTTAATGATTCCGACAATCATTGAAATTTATTTTACCGAAAATTGTGTAACCTTGAAACTTTTTTTCAGTACAAAGTGTTAAAATTGAAATGATACATAATTCATTTCAAGGCCGATGGAATATCAAGGTCAAGGTTTGATTACATTTGTTAAAAATAATAAGCAAAAGGAATCTGAAAATTCATGTTATTAAGTTTATTCTAACAGTAGAATTCAGTTAATAATTAATTATAAGAAATTAATTAATTTCTTATTATTTTTAATAATAAAAAATAAAAAGATTTTGGGTAAAATGGTAGTCTTAAAATGTCTCATGAGCGTTCAACAAACACAGTTTTTGGAAACAAATACTAGATGCTTAAGTTAAGAAATAAGCCATGCTGAAATTCATCTCTAAAAGTTCTTAAATCTTACATTTAAAAAATTAAATTTATGAAAATTCAGAGACTTTATTGTCTTATATTTCCTACTGTTGTTCATTTTAATCTTAACATGATAATATGCCTATTGATTGTGTACTAATTGCAAATTACAACATGCGTGGTGTAAAAATTACTCAAAGCGTTCTACAAAGCAAAATATTCTATTGAGAACTAATAAATTTGACATATTACTCCTTGGGTAGTAGAATAAGAAAGGGGTGTTTTTTGTTTTGTTTTTTTAATCTTACCATTTATCAAGAGTTAAGTCAGATTAGATTTTTTATTAAAAAAATTGCTAGAAATATTAACTTATTCCCTTAATATCTTTGGAATTCGCAAAAGAACCATTACTTCGAAAATAAAAAAAAATAAAGATAGCTACCAGTTTTATTTTTGAACAATTTATTCTCTATTATATATATTTTTAATTATTTGTAAATGCATTTTATAACAATATTTTTCACTGTTTTTTGTATTTTATACCATTTATACAAATGCTTGCCTCCAACATATGGGGGTAATACATTTATGTGTATGTGTATGTATATCTATTCAGTATCGTTTCTATAGTTCTATAGCTTTAAGTTCAATTTTGCTTGCTGGTTTTGTTATATTCGCATTACCATGACCGCACTTTTTAGAAGTGTAAAGTGTGGCAGTTGCAGATCATATAAATAAATAACCATTCGCAGACAAAAGAATATAGTATGCTATGCATAGGAATCTGTTTTGGCTGTCCTGTAAATATCGTTTATGATAATTTTCCTCTGACATACAGAATTAAGAGCAAAACTTTTAATATAAAATTAAGACAGGTGAATAAAATCTAAAATATAATCTTACTATGAAGTTTAGCCAAGAGTTTTGAATCTTCTTTAAATTTTGTTCTTGTGAAGAAACATACTTGATACATTTTTATTTTCCTGTTTGCGAAGTATACAAAGAAATATTGTAATCTTTAAAAAAAAATTAAACTAGCTTTCTTCTCATTCGTTTTTCTTTTCTTTTTTTTACGAATTTTTAGGTTTTCTCTGAGTTCGAAAAACAAATTTTTAAGATTATATCTGTCTGCATACAATAACGCTTCGAACTAGATGCATGAAATTTGGTTGTTATCTACACCAAATTTGTAGATATTGATCAAATTTTGAACGAAATCCATTCTACCCGGTTGTCCGAGTACTAGCGAACACGATGACTGCAAAACGAAGAGAGTTAGATGAATAACATTTGGTACACTGATTTAACATTTAAAATGTAGATACGTATCGAATTTCGTACCAAATTTCACACTCGGTCAGTCGGATTATTAAATAACCAAAGTATGCAATTACATAAAAGCCTCACAATTACAGAAGGCCACGAATTCTTCAGATTTTTTGAAGTATTTTGTAATTTATTTAATCTTATGCTTTTATTTAATTGTAAATGCTTGATTGTCGAACTTGGTAAAATCCGTAAGTCAAGTATTGTTTAAATTAATTTTTGAACATTATTCTAGTAAAATTACTAATTAGTAATCATTTGCGATTTTATATCATGTTATTTTGTATTTCTATTTTTAGAGATTTATAAACTTAAAAATTGTTTGATTCTATTATCAAATGCTATTTTGATTACAGTTAGAAAATTTTTGTCATTTTCTTTACCGTTTTATCTAAAAATTACTTTTAAATTTCAATTATGCATTTTTTATACGCTATATTCGTCCCATAAGAGGGGGGGGGGGGCACCTCGTAATTGCGGAGGAGATGTTTCTGGCATCGTGTTTGGTTCTCGCCATCTTGGTGGATACACGAAAAGGTGGGGGTCTGGCTCCTCCCACTTCCTTAGGGAAGGCTTGTACCGTGGCCGGTAATGACCCTAATGACTCAACCGCAGTTCCTGCCAGCGTTGCTGTCATTCAAGTTTTTCCGTGTGCTTCCCGGAGGATCGGAATAGTTACTTTGTAATTATACACGATATTCGAAAACCAAGTTTTTAGAAAGTGATCTGCAATTAACCATTTCCAATTCGTCAATTTGCTATTTAAAACTAATATAAAGATTAGATTAAAATCATTAAAAAAATATTTGGTTTCGAAAGTTTGGAGAAGAAAAATGGCCTTGAGATTTACATATTGTTTTAGGGCTCCTAAAAAGTTTAATTTGGCCCTGCTGTAGGAACCTTACCAGTATTTTCCTAAGTATGAGCGCCGCGTTAACGCAAAAAACGTATTAATTTGAGTATATGAAATTTGGAATGCGATTTTGTGACTACAATTGTTGTTCTGAAAAAATAAAAAAAGTAATGGTAGATTAGTTCAAGGTTTCACCATCGTCCAGTAAAGAATATCAATAAATTTCCTTTCATTAAAATTATTTGCATCTTCTGAATTATTTATTAAATTTTTAAAAAGTAATAAAATTTTAAGAAAAAAATTACGCGATACTGAAATTTATACCACTGAAAAGATAACATTTTGAATCTTAAGATGGTGAAAAAATATTTTTTGTGAGATAATTTGATCCCAAGTTACTGCATAAAAATTAAGATAGTTCAGCTAATTTTTTATTAGAGAGTATGCGAGAACGTTTTGGGGAACCACTTCCTCTGGCTTTTGCTAAACTTTCTGAGGAAATGCTTGATATATTGATTCTTTAATCCAATAAAGGGCTTTAGGGGCTTAAATGAGAAATTTGAATAATCATTTGTGTGAAAATTTGAATTGTTTTAACATTCTCGTGATCCCTTTGAAAGAATCGCATATAACGTATCTTTCGATTTATCAGCCATTAAGTTTTAAAGCTTAATTTCAATTGCTTTTGCACGTTTTAATTATATTTTAGTTAATATTTCTTTTTCTATTATATTATTTAATTCTTATCAACAGTTTAAGTTTAATTAATTTATTAAATAATTTAGATTTAAATTAAGATCAATAAAAATATATATGTAATGATATTCTAAAATCTGATTTAAAACCTAATTAATTTCTAAATGTTTATCCTAATTTAGCCATATTAACAACATCTTATTTCCTGACCCAATTCCCACTTTTTTTATTTAAGGAATTTTACACGCGCTCTATAAAGCGACTGATCTCGGCATTTTCTCACGCTCCGAGTGAAAGTATAAAAATCTCTAATGCTTAACAACATTATTTTAAAGATACCTAAGATTCCCTTCCCTAAATCGACACGTATAAAAGAAATTCCTATCAAAATCTCATAGTAAAACCACTGAAGGGAAAATTTCTGTCTCTACTTCACTTGTATCGTGATGTAAACGAACATCAGCTTTATCATCGCTTCTTGTACATGATATGCCTTCCCTGATCAAATAAATCGAGAATAAAATTTCAAAAATTTCCTCTTTTCGGCCACGCAACTGCTAAAACATGGTTACATATATATAATTTTTGAAATTGGGAAGTGGCAAGGCGGACCCCTGACACTTGCATTGATTCAGTGTACTCCTAGAGAACTTAATCCGGCCCTGGGAAGGAGAATTCACTTTATTTTCATTTAAGATTATTCTTATGTTACTTTTTTTAAAAATTAAATATAATACGAAACGGTGACTCATAAGTGAATTTTGGGATTGTTTGACTCAATGCAGGGCAAACAGTCAAAATTCACAAACGACCCTATTAACTGATACTTTTGATGATTTTACATTTAGTCTAGCTAAACAATGTCTGCAAATTGGGAATCACTGCCTAAAATTATTTCAGGAATTTATAAATGCGTGCTTTTATAATAGCATTTTTTTTTCCACAATGGATAAGCTGATAATAGCTAGTAAAGACTTTAAATAGAAAAAAATATTGTTTTGTTTTTCAGTTAGTGAAATAAAAGGAGTCGCCTTTGATAAAAAATTTTAATAGCTTTGAAAAGAATTTAACTGCCTGTAAATGTAAAATAACACACTTGGAGCTTTAATGACTTGTAGCAGCTCCGTGCTTAATTGCTCCAAAAAAATTACATCTAAAAAAATCACAATTCAATCACATTTACCTTTGATCGCCAAGATAGTGGAAACACTTGAAAAAAAATTGGCGATAAAAAAAGGAATGTGGCCAACCGAACGAAAATCTATTCTGTTCGTTTTCGCTTATTATTATTATTTTTTTCTTTTCTTCTTTCCGTGTATGAGTCATAACGGCGATGTGGCTGACCTTCATAGAACTAATTTTATTCTTATTTTGTTTTTTTCGTATTCACACGGCAGGTAGGATGCTCAAGGCAGAGACGAGTTTGTGTTGGTTTGCTTTTGTGCCTTTGAAAGTGAATGTCTGCGATTCACGAATCATTGCTTTTTTATTTTCACGGTGATGCATCTTCGAATTTAATTGATGGTTACAAAGAAGAGTTCTCTTGGAAGTTTTCTCTTTCTTTTTATCGCTTGGTTTTTGAAAAAGTTAAAACAATTCCACAAGATTTTGAATTTCAGAAAAATGTATTAAATTGGTTTTTAAAGAACTCGTTTTTCGTAGCTGTTCAAAAGTGTTCTTAATAATTTTTCAAAAATAATTTCACCATTTTATTTTTTGTAATAATTCGGGTAATTTTGAATTATTAATTTAAAATTTAAAAAAAATTAATATATTTTTTGTGAAAATATTGAAAAAACAATCAAAAGATCGTAGTCAATTTTTTTAACTGCCTTATGTTCAAAATATACAAAAAGAAAGTATTATAAGCCTCAAATATTTTGACCTCGAGATTTTGATAAATCTTCATATTTCAGACATTCCTTAAACCAAAAATGAAAATATTTGTCCGTCTGTCTTTAAATGAAAACGTTTTGAATTCTCTTCAGCAATAAAATATATTGTTATAAAATACATTTAATTTTTTTTTAATTGGTTAAAAACAGCATAAAAATATATGGCAAAAAATTGATATAATTGAAAAGATATAGTATATATATTTTAATTTTAAGATGATATAAAATTTATTTATATTCTACATTTCTATCCTCTAAAGTATACATCTGATCAATTTGATAGTTCTAGGTGGAAAAAAACTGGCCAGTAGAGTGCCAACACATTCACATTTTCCTTTCTTAATAATAAAGATGATTTGATTAGTAGTGTCTTTTTGTGTTGAATAATGTGATGTACTGTTGAAAAAAGAATGATTAAAGAGAACTGTTCATTATCAAAGTGTTTTGTTTATTTTTTTAATAAAGCTTGTGAAATAACGTAATAAAGCAAATATGAACTCAAATCAAAGATTAATTAATCCAACCAGCGTAGTATTCGAGTTGGCAAATTGATATGAAAAATTTTGAATCTTAAAAACGTATTATAAGCAATATTGATGGTCAGCAATATACACGGAATAATTTATTTGGATCGTCACTCATACACATTGTTTAGACTTACAATTCCAAAAATTATGACCATTTTATTTGAAGACTGTTTTTTGTTAATTTATAATGACTGATCTAGTTCTGTTATCGGCAGCCAATAAATATTATACAATATTGTATAATTATCACCAAATTTTCAGTATTGATTATTTTTGTTTTCGAATGCGTAGACCGAAAAACCTTTGAAATAATAAATGTGCCATCACACATTTTTTTTTCTTTTTTTATGATTGAAATCATTTTTACCTATTTTGTAGTAGTAGTTTAAAAAAAATGGAAATAAATAAATTTCTCTGCATATTCCAGATGACTAATTTGGAAGGTATTCTTTTGAGAATTGATGAAAAATTTCTTTTTATTTATTTTTATCCTAGTAAAATTTAATTTTTTTATTCTAGTAAATTAAATAGTTTAACAATATTTTACTTATATAAAATTATTCAATTTAATTTTATTTTATTTTCTTATGCATTTCTTAACCCTCTGGCTGCGTAATCCTTTAAAATCATTATTCGGATGCTATGTTTGCAAATAAGTTCAAATATTTTTCAAAGAAAGTGAACTGATACTATATGTTACGCGATAAAAATATGTAGTAAAAATCTGTAATCCTAAAAATAAGCACTATAAACTGTGAAAAACGCAGGATACAACAGAAAATGGACTAACTGCCAACCCTCGGAAATCGCGGGATACGCAGTTGGAGGGTTAATTTAATTTAATTTAATTTTCTTGTGAACATTACAATTTTATGAAATGTTATCATAGAATAAACACATGTATACACTCTTGTACTGAATCCTGTATACAAGACCACACGCCAAATTTTCTGTATTTAAATCGTTGCATTTTTGAGTTATCATATTTATATACATTCCAATGCACAGACCAACAACTGCTAAATCTTTTGAAAAACTAGACACAAAATTTAATATGTATTTAATCTTAAGATGCTAAAATTATATTTTACTCATCTGTCTTTTTTGTTTGCTAGTTACCGTGTTTTCTTACCTAGATGCCATCTAACTTTTGATAGAAATCTATAAATTTGATGTTAAGACAACTTACCAATTTTCATCCCTCTAGCTCAATGCGTTTTTCAGTTATGTTCACAGACAGACAATAGATAAAGCGGCAGACAGCATGGCATGTAATAATTACAAAAAACTATTATTCGGAACTCAGAGAGATCCGAAATATGGTGATTTATCAATAAATCGATTGTTTTTTTTTTTTTTTTTTTTTTTTTTACCGATGCAATATTTCTTTCAGTATATTTCGTTTATGATAACATAAAAAATCCATATTACTGAAAGAAATTGCCAAAAACTTTTTTTCTAAAAGTTATTCAATTCTTTTAAAATGAAACTCAAATTCTTGAACAGCCACTTCCGAATAAATCCGTATCCAAAATAACAAGCGATTTTGATAAAAAGTAAATTTAAATTACAACATAAGATACTTTTTAACATCTGTCTTTAAAAATTGCAAAAGAATAAGGAAGTAAAAGATTTAAGTTAATAACTTTTATTGTTACAGTTAATGATTTTGGATCTTGTAATTATCCAGATGTAGAAGCAGTTTTAAGTTGTTCCGATTCTATAATGTTTCATTTTAGTTGATGTCATTGTACTTAGATGCAAATAATATGTAACACTATAAGAAGGAAATAAATAATTAACCGACGCGGGGCACTGCCATTGTCCGCGAAATAAGATATGAATACATCGAGTCTGGACTTCAAAACTATTTCCGTATTTTTAGTATCAAAAGAATAAAAATGAAGATGCTATTCGGGCATAGAAAAACTTGATTCGACTTGACTTTGAACCGCTGCCACAGATGGCTTTCTATTTTTATTTTTAGAAGCAAACGATATTCTGTAAAATGAATTAAGAACCACAGAGGAAATAAAAGTAATAATAATATTAATAAAAAAAAATGTTCTGTTTGGTCTGCTCTCTTAAAGGTCATACACCTGTGGAAGCTCATAGTTATTCAGTTTCCTTTCTGACTAGTTTCTAACGAACAATACATAGCTACAAAAACTGTAACCGCAATCAAGGAAGCCATTGTTGTGCTTCGTGATAAGTGTTTCGCGCCGTGTCAGTCAGACGATAATTTAGTTTCAGAAATGCACTAAAAATTGTATTATTATTTTTTTTCTTTTGTTTCTACACGATTCTAGACATTTATTTTTCTTTGCGTGGGGCATCTTTTTTCGGAATCTATTATCTGCGATTCTCAGCATGTGAAGAACTCAACACAAATGTTTTGAAAATGGAACATTTTTAGAATATTAATAAACAACTACAATAGTATGTTTCCTGAAAGATATTTTTATAAAGAAAAAAATATATATAAACCTGTATTCTAAAGCTTGTTTCTAATAAAAAGACTTTTTAAGTTTTATTCTAAGAAATAATAAATTGCTTGTAGTGAATGCGAAAGAGCAACATTACATTTTGTGAAGAAGTTATTTATTTAAACGCTATTTGATTTATGTAGCAGCTGTGGGAAATTTAATAACCAAAATTAATTGAGTTCAACAAAAAAAAGGCAATATTCCAGCTGTAAAAATAAAAAGCTAAGAATAATATTTATTCTTTAAAATTGCAGATTAAAAACAGCAAAAAAGTTGCTTTTCTAAATGGCTGATAAATTTTAAAGCAATTTCAATTAATTTGTGCTGAATCAACTTTTTCAGATGAACTTAAGTAAACTTATCAACCTTTGGTTTTTATTTTGAACGCGATTTTAATAGAAATCAAATTTTTATATTTTCGCGGTTTTTAATGGAGTCTCGTTCCTTTATCAGTATAAGTTACAAGGTAAGTTTTAAATTATGAGGAATAAATAAAAACAACATGTTTTTTAATCATTTAAAACATTTTTTTATTACAAACATTATTAAACTAACACCAATCATTATTAAACGATTTTATTTACTTAAAATTGTAAATGAAGAAGTTTTTTTTCCTTTTCCTTAATTCTTTTTTTTTTAATCTTAATCTAAAATTATTCAATTCATGGCCACGTATTATACTTCAAATACGTCCTACCCCCCTGATTCCCAAATCCACTGCCCATTTTGCAGGACACACACACACACACACAAAAAAAAATACAAAAACAGATGCAGTATTACTTTCAATGGTAAGACAACGTTCAATTACAGTCAGAAACGTACTTTTATAAAGCGCTAGGCAGCGCCTAGGGCAAATTCCAAAATAATGTCCCCATAGAAATTAAGTTGAAATAACTATATAAAAACACTTTTAAACTAATATGATTTAGCTGCCAATCAATGCATCTTAATTTTCCAATCAGATACAGTAAATTAAATATAAAGAATAAGTAATATAACAATTATAAAGGCAATTATATCATTAAACATAACTGATATGTATAAAAGCATTAGAAATTGCATTTTAAAACTTAACGACTGACGAATCTGAATTTACATTATAGGTTAATATTTTAAAAGGGATTCTAAAACATCGTTTACTGAAGTTTTAGCACCTTCATGATTGATGTTAGTTATCGGTGCCGAAATTTATCTCCCCCCCCCCGACGATTAACGGAATGCATATTCATTATATATATATATAATGTTGTATCAAATTATGTTGTTGTCATTTATGTTATATGCTAGGTTGTATTTTCACATATATGACTATTCCATTTTTTTAAATTTAAGAGTTTAAATTTTATTCAAACTCTTTTTAATAGGTTTAAATTTTAATTTATCAAAAACTTCTTAAGCAAGTTTAGCAAAACTTTACTAAAATCTTTGGAAACGATTTAACAAAAAATTTTATGATATGCCCTTGTGATACCATTAAAACTGTCTGTTTTTAAAATTTATTGCGCAAATATCCTTTCGAAACTAAAAATGAAAATAAGTTGTTGTCTGTCTGTTAGTTTGCGCATTATAGACCAAACCATCTGATTTAATGTTATCATATTTGATGTGAATTTATTTTTGGACGATGGGAATATGCAGTTAGGAAATTTTTTTTCGCAACTATAATAAATTTTATTAATAAAAAATGAAGTGAAGTCAATCGCTGTAGTAATAATTTCTGGTACTTTTGCCATTCAAAAATAAATTTTACATCATTTTAAAATTATTATATAGAGAAATATTCGGTTGGTTTGTAATTTTTCTCCAATTTTAAGAAACTTTAAAAATTATTTCTAAATATGACTGATTATATAATAGTTTTCATTGCTGAAATTTATGACGAATTTATTTCATTATTTCCTCATATCTTTAAATCATCTTTTTCTTTTTTTTTTAATTTGCTGTAATTAAAATCAATTTTTTTAAGAATGCAAACATAATGCATTGAAATTAAATAAAAAGGACGAGATTAGAATGTACCATATTTAAAAATAAAAGTAAAAAGTCGGCATTGAATTTCATTATATGAAACTATTTTGAATTTCAATGAAAATTATACTTTTTATTTCTCTTCTGGAGCTCGATTTAACTGATGCCACTGTAAAGAATTTTTTAGATTAATTATTCAGTGTTAAATACTATTCAGCAATTGTACAACATATTAAGTGGATTTATCCTTTTGGGTACGAGAATTTATCCAATTGTACCAATTTATACGACATTTGTACCCTCTAGCAAAGAATTTGTTTTCTAAGAGAAGCTTTCACTGATATTTTTTATAATAAAAAATTTAAAAAAAACTGTCAAAGTTTATTTCTTTGTTCTGTAATTCAAAGATTATATTTTCATTGTCCTGTCACTTAAAACAAAACAAAAACTTCAATCCAATTTCAAGAAAAAGTCAAAATAGCCAATTAATAAATGCTTAATCATTCAATACGCGCAATCTTTCTTCCCTGCGAAGTTTTCATTGCTTATTACTTCCGTGTTTAGGACTTATTTTTAAAGAAATTTAAACCCTCTTCTACTTATTCAATTTAGTTTACAGAAATTCTAAAGAATCTACTTATATCCAAAAAACATTAATAGCTTTTCTGCTGAATAATAGAAACATTTCATTAACAAAAATATGCACTTCTGAGTTTATATCAAACCCAGTGATGAAACTAAGGAAGAACAAACAAGGCAAGAACCCTGGCGCCATTAATAGGGAATTACCACAAAATTGAACAATAAATACATTTCATCGATAAGAATTTTTTTTTTTTTTTACTCAATATATATAATATAGTTTACTAAATATATTTTTTTACTTAATTCTTATTTCCTAAGTTTTCAGATTTAAAATGAAGTATTTTTTCTTTCATTTTAATGTTTATAAATATTTATTAAATATGGAAATTTCCGAAATTTAATTTATTGGGCAAAATCTCGTCTTTGCCATCGATAATCGAGTCATGACCGTTCAAAGATACTTTTTTGATTATAGCAAAATTACATATTTTGCCATAATATAAACGTATTTTGCTACTAGAATATGATAAAATTAGATTTTCTGGTCTCTGTATGAAGAGAGTGAGAGAGAAAGAAATTCAGTTTGATCAGAGACGCACCTATATTATTAGCGCCCAAGGCAAATATCAAAGTAGCGCTCCCATAGAAATTAAATCTGAATACCTATATCAAGACATTTTTGAACTAATATACAGTCGCTCCAAGCCAAACTCGGACATCAAAGAAAATCTACTAATTAAGTAAAAAAATTTTAAATAAAAATGATAAGCAAAATAATTAAATGCATTTTCAATAATATATTTATTGCAGTATTAAAAACAGATAACAAAACATATGAATTATTACATTATAACCAGAAATTATGGTAAAAAACAAAACAAAACAAAAATTAACACACAAGCCAAACTCGGACGGCTAAGAAGATTTTTAAAACTAGTTAATATTTCAAATGAATTAATATTTTGCATGTAATCTTTTGTTTTTTATAAGCATTTTAAGGCGTTTAGCTTTAGATTGCATTAATTTTTCACAAAAATTAGGCTGAATATTGTCCCATTCTTGCAATAATACTCTTTTCAACTCAGTTTTACTTGAAAGAGCGTGTTCCCGGCCTTTTTTGTTAAGATGATCCCACAAATTCTCGATGGGATTTATGTCTGGGCTTTGGAGTGGGGTTTCCATGACGTGAGGACAATTATATAGGAGCCAGGAACGCACTCTATAAGCTTTATGCTTGCGATCATTATCCTGATAAAATCTCCAATTATTGCCAAGCGAAAGTTTTTGCACATATAGTGGCAAATTTGTTTTTAAAATGTCAAGGTATGCATTCTGATCCATTCTCCCTTCAATGAAATGCAAAGTTCCTGGGCCAGCAGCTGAAAATGATCCCCAGACCATTACTGATCCGCCACCATGCTTCACAGTTGGTTTCAAGTTTTTTCTACGCAATTTCTTATTCGATTTTCTCCAAACATATGGCTTGCAATCTAATAAAATATATTTAATTTGCTCTCGTCAGTGATTAATACTTGTTCCCAGTAAGAAAAATCCTTGTTTTCATGCTCCTTTGCGAATTCACGTCTTACTTTTTGATTTCGCTTACTTATGAAAGGCTTTTGTCTGGCTTTTCTTCCATTGCGATTTTTCTTATGGAGCACATTTCTAATTGTTGATGGTCTAGCTTTTTTCCCTAATTCATTTTCAGCAATAATAGCTAGCTTTGGAGCGCTAAGGAAGGGATTTACTTCCTTTTTTCTTACTAAATATCACTCATCTGCTTCGGTGAAAATCTTGTTATAGGCTTTTTTAGGCTTATTTTCCACCTGATTATTGGTTTTGTAGCGTTTTATGATGTCATGAACAGTGGAATGACTTCTTTTGACAATATCCGATATTTCTCGCACAGACTTTCCATCTTCAGTATGCTTAATAATCAATTTCCTTAACTCTATGCTCGTTTGGCCCCTTTGCCTTGACATTTTCAATAAATTAAGTTTTTTTCTGCAATAAATGGAAAAACGTCAAATCGAGAATTCCGCTGAACAACTACAATGTTTTTCATGAAGTTGTCTACAATTTTCACTCAGAATTACAATTATTTGGCGCTTTATTGTCAGATGTCCGAGTTTGACTCTTTCTTCCGCAATTTTATTTTTATCTCTAAATTTGTCATTATAATTTATGAATTAGCATTATTTGGTTTGTTTTTAATAGAGCAATAAATTCACTATTATAAAACCATCTTTACTTTTTTTGAATTCCTTTTAGTCAAAAGTATTTTTACAAAACAAGATTTTTTTCTATGGTGTCCGAGTTTGGCTTGGAGCGACTGTATATAGAGGTCAATAAATAAACATATTAATCATTTATTTTCGATTAATTCCTTATTTTAATAACTTTTTCAAAATGTTTTATTATTAATTACTTAGTGTAACTCATGATTGCTTCGTATCCATGTTTATATATAATGTTATTTAAGAAAATATGCTATGTTTATAAATATTGTGACAACAAAGTCGAGGTAGTGAAAAGTTAAGAGCCTGACTAATTATATTTGAAAAAGATTTAAGGCTATCTTAATATTTTATAGTTCAAAGAACTTGCATTTTTTACATATTTATTTATTTGACAACTAAGCTACTAATGTTTTTTAATCGACCTGCTTGCGGCGTCCTTTAGTTCTGCGGTCCTAGGCTGCTGCCTAGTCAATAACCCACCGCTGCATGAAAGATACTGCCTTCTGTCTGTAAAATTTAATATTCTATAAAAGGAGGTTTTCAATGATTTTATATTCACAGAAATTCTGTCGTTAAGACTATTTATACGAAAAGTTTAGCACTGATTTTAAAAAGCGATAGACAAAAATCTTGAGAATCCCAAGGCTATTTTCTGGTTCCATCCTGTATGTATCACGGTGAATATATTGCTTATATTTGTAACGATACAATGACAATTCACCATTAGCACACTGAATAGAACTATCTCACATAAATAACTCATCTGATATTTAAATGAAAAAAGCTACAAGATCTGATAAGATACGACGCAAGCAATTACTTTGCTACAGCCTATTATTATCCTCTTATCATCTTAGCGGATTTGCCTTACCACCTCGAGGTTCGACTTTTTATTTATTTATTTATTTTCCTTCTTTTTTTTTTTTTTTTTTTTTAATGATACTTAAAAACCCTATTCTTATTCTTTCCGCTCCGTAAAGCAAAACATGCACTGCCTAAGCTCGAACAAAAATAATTAAAGTTGAAGGGCAGCTGATAAAATTGGTGATATGATAATTAGTTCCGATTTTCGTTAATGTTTCGTGAGCTTTGAGCTTTTATTTTTCCCGTGGTTTATTTTTTTGCTTAATCTAGAATAGATATTTAATTAGTGGAAATACGAATATTTCTTAACGAAACTGGAATCTTTTTTTAGCAGTTTTTATTTGGGAAATTTGCTTCAACTAGAACTTACATTATTGCAGATTTTGTATTATATTAGTTGATATATATGAAGTGGATATTTTATGTTAATTTGTTTTCCCGTAATAAAGTTTTAACTCTTTAAATGAACAAAATTAGATGACACGATGACTTAAGGAAAAGAACACAACTGATTTATTTTTTATCAAAACAATAATCTCCATTGTTGCTGGGCAACCAATGTTGCCATCGTACAAAAATTAAAATGTACAGAAATTAAAAATAACAAAAGAAATGAAGGAAAGAGAGAAATCAAGAGGAAAACATAGAGGACACTACATATGTAGAGATGACCCAAATAAAAGCTAAGTCTGATGCAGATTTGATTTGCGGAACATTGAATTAAATTTCATACAATAAAATAATAATTTATTATATTGCACTACTTATTACAATACACAAATAGGTGTAATAAGAACTTAAACACAAGAACTTGCACAAAATTTATAAATTATGAGATTTTTTTTTTTTTTACAAGATTAACATTAAAAAACGTTAATAAACAAAAAATAATTTTTCATAAATTGTAAAATACAATTTGATATACGAATTACTAGAATTATGAATGTGTTTTAACGAAACTGAAATCTTTCTTTTTAACAGTTTTTATTCTGGAAATTTCTTTCAGCTAAAACTTGCATTATTACAGGCTTTGTATTATATTAGTTGGTATATATACAGAGATGACCCAAATAAAAGCTAAGTCTGATGCAGATTTGATTTGCAGAACATTGAATTAAATTCTATGCAATAAAATAATAATTTATTACATTGCACTATTTATTGCATTACACATATAGGTATAATAACAATTTAAACGCACGAATTTACACAAAAATTATAAATTATGAGATTGTTTTTTTACAAGATTAACATTAAAAAACGTTAATAAATAAAGCAATTTTTCATAAATTGTAAAATACAATTTGATATACGAATTACTAGAATTATTAATGTTTTTTAACGAAACTGGAATATTTCTTTTTAACAGTTTTTATTTGGGAAATTTGTTTCAGCTAAAACTTACATTATTACAGATTTTGTATTATATTAGTTGGTATATATAGAACTGACCTAAATAAAAGCTAAGCCTAATGCAAATTTTATTCGTTGAGTACGGAATTAAATGTCACGCAATAAAATAATAATTTACTGCACTGCGATATTTATTACACTTTACAAACAAGTATAAAGAGAACTTAGGAATACACAAAAATTATAAATTATTAAATTGTTTTTACAAGTTGTAATTTATTAACATTCAAAAAAATGTTAATAAATAAAATATTTTTTAAGTAATTATCAAGTTGTATTAATATAAAATATGACTTGATATGCAAATTATTAAAATATCTGATTTTTTTTCTCATTTTGTTACATGTTTTTTACAAATTTATTAATAATGTCACCATAATTTAAATGTCTAATTATGACTCGATAGATAAAATGTCGAAGCGGTAATCTTTCTTGACTAATACTGATCTCAATCAACTTTTTGTTATAATTATTTTCAAGCTTGAAAAAGATCTTTAGTAGATGTGATGGTAATTATTAAGCCCAATTTAATTTTTCAGAGTAATAATAAATTTTAAATAAAACTCAAATAAGCTATTCTTAAACAAATATTGTAATATTGGTAATACTGCGATCCAAGGGAAAAAAACGTGGACGACAAATTTCAATTTCGTGAAAGAAATCAGGGCAATCAATATTATTTTAGAATGTCGTACTTAAATCCTTGCAATATTTGAAAATATTACCTTCATTGTGAATATTATTCGAATTATATTTTTTAAAAATTCGACATCAAAGTTCGCGATAAATTTTACATATTTTTTACAGGAAAATGTGATTGTGACTAGAACTCATAAACAGCGTTGCAATGGTAATGACACTGAAGCACCTGAGTTTGCCTCAGATTGATCCAAAAACCACGTGACTACAGCCAAATGACACATACTGTTTGTTCTTGGATTCGAAAACCTTCCATGCTTTTGTGCGCGCATCAAGATGTATTTATTTAGTCAAAATAGGGGAGAGAGGAAAGATGAAAAGAGAAGATGTTTAGATGTAGCAATGAAGAGAACTGAGATTATGGCAGAACTGGAAGTGTAATAACCGCTCACCGTTCTGCGTTTCACTCCTTACCGAAGTATAATCGTCGAAAAGTACTACGCTCGCGACCTAAAAACGCTCAATATATATCTGCCCTAATAATAAAGATGTGTGTGTGTGCATAAGTGCATGTGTGTGTGTGCGTAAGTACATGTGTGTGTGTGTGTGTTAGTGCTCTACAAGCAAGATATTTGATCTGGAGCTACCAATTTTGGCACCTTGAAGAAAGGAATGTGCCCCACGAAACATTTTTTAAAAATCTTAATTAGTATTTTAATTGATTTAAAATCAAGTTGAATTTTGATATTTTTCCACAATAATTTCCGAGAATATTATACTGCACCAAAGTAAATTTTGCACCTTTAGAAAAAAATTTTAAAAATTCGTCTTTTAATTATACCAGTTTATAGTCTTTTTAATTTTTCAGAAATTTCGACAATTTTTTTAAAAATATTTTTTTCGACTGATTTCATTGTTGAACAAAAATTGAAACCATTTCTATTGTTTCATTAAATATTTAATCGCATGATTTTCTTCCATTGCTGAAAGCTGAAGATGAAAGATTTTGTTTAATACTTGTGTAGTTTACAAGACGAATAAACGACGAATAGACGAATAAGTCACAAACCGCGAAGTTTGAAGACAGACAAGGCGGGCATTTACATTTTTAATTGCGCCATGATATCATTGGTCTCCATCAAAATATGCATACAAAACTATTAAAGTAATATGGTTTTAATATCTGATAATTTAACGGAATCATAGATATGATATTACGCCTAAGCGATTTAATTGAAATTAATAATAGCCAATAATTTTGGTTAAGTAGCTAGTTGCAAAAGGTGACAAATTGTTCAGTAAGATAATAATAAGTCTAAGATTTAAATTTCCATTATTATCTTCAAATTTGCTTATTTCTTGCAGGTTATATTTAAGATAATTTTTTCATAAATTTTTAAAACAACATTTTTATAGATGCACTAAAATGAATAATTTCTGTTTTAATTAGAATCTTAAATATATTTGAGGACTAGGAATTAAAAAAAAAATTCACTGTTTTTATTGTGTGAAAACATAATCTATATTAAAGCGTCTAAAAATGCAATATACATTAAGAACTTTTAAGTCACCTAATTGAAAAATGCACATTTCAGGAAAAAAAGAGTATTGTAATTTAAAAAACGAGTCTAAAAATGAAATAATCACATTTATTTTCTCATTATTAGCTCCTAGAAATGGAACGCATCGCTGAGATAACCATTCTTGTTGAAATAAAATTTTCAGGAAATAGAACTGAAAAATCAGAAATAAACAACTTTTGAAAAAGAAAAAAAAAGAGGTTTATTGTACATAAAACGTTAAAAGATGTCACTCGTTTAATATGTTTGTAATATACCTGAACGAAAAAAAAAGTCAATAACATCTAAAAAAGCAAGAAAATAGCTTCTAAAATAATCGATATATTTTTTTTTTTCGAGACTGCGTTTTAAAAAAATATTGTTATTAGAGTTCTAAAAAAATGAATTTTTACTTCCTCGTATACGTAGTACGGATAAAGTATAGTAATCATCAAAAAATTTGAACTCGAAATTTTGACGTTTATCCGTGTTTTAGATTTCTCCGAGTTCGAAAAACACATTTTTGGAAAAAATGTGCGTCTGTCTGTCTGTGACAAAGATAACTCAAAAATGATGTTAACTGGACGGTTGAAATTTAGTATACGGTCTTTATAACAAATTTGCAATTTCTATCACATTTTGAGTAAAATCAGTTCAGAGGAAGTCCGTCTGTCCGTCTATTCAATTAAAAGTTAACACGATAATTACAAAAAGAAGAGAGTTAGGTAGTTAAAATTCAGTATAGAAATTTTACATCTGTAATGCAGACACTTATCAAATATTGTGCCATATCGAACTATGGGTTGATTGTCTGTCTGTCTGTACTGTCAGAAATATGTAAAAGTGATAATTAAAACAAAAGCAGTGATTTAAATATATAAAATTAGATATAAGATTTTGTGACTACAAGTGCAGTTTGGAGTCAAATTTTTCTTTCACTCGGTCAAGAAAAACGTGTCTAAAACCCAAATTTGATTTTTAGATACTATCAAAGCCTGCCGGGAATTCATCGCCAAATAATTAGCTAGGGATGACATGATAGATTCAGTAAAAATGCTAAATTTACCCCCAAAAATTAATATATCGTAACTATTGTACGCCAGTGTCATACAAGGCGTTCTGTGGCATGACAAGTTTATTGGAAAGTATGGCAGCAAGTTTTGTAGAAACCGATTTCGATGGTTTAAACTATTATTTCATTTTCTACAATTTGGTCTTAAATTTGTAATGTCTCATAATATAGGTTATGGGATCCTATTTCTTCTCAAATTTCCTTCCAAGTACAACTATTTGTGTGGAACCAAACTGTAATTAAATTAACAGATTAATTATATTAAGTTTCTAAATCTCTATTAATAATAAAGATGAATGCATACATCTATGTGTGCATGTTCACGCTTTACTGGACATGCCGTTAGACCTAGAGCAATCATTTTTCGAACATACTATATACTTTCGAGGGTAGGAATGAGTGTTTCGAATCCTTTTTTAGAAATTAGAATTAGAATTTAATTAATTAAAAATTGAGTGAAATTTTGATGTTTTCTCACCATAACTACCAAGAAAATAACAGAGCATTTTTAAATCATTTTAAAATTCAAAGCGATTTCTTTTCAATGATGCCAATTATTTATGGCATATTATTTTTCCTTCCTAATTTTAATCAATTTTTTTTAATATTTATTTATGTTTCGCCACAATATATCTCATTGAAGTGAAGCACCAATTGTTTTTATTGTTTCTACTAGCATTTCATTCTGGCTTTCTTTTCATCGTTAATGCTTAACATATGAATATTTGGAGTGTTTTTTTTTTATATATATATTGAGAAGTTTTCAACATAAAGTATATTTTTATTTTCATTTTATTTTATTAATTTATTTTTGAGAATGTTTGTTATTCTTATAATTAAAGTTTAACTTTAGAATAAAGCATTGGTGTTGTTTTTATAAGTTCGTCGATTTTTCATATATTGCTACTCTTTTCTATGATATAATTGAATGCATAATCATAAACAGGTGCTCCGACTGACCCAAAGGTATACGGAAGTATTGAATAATTGGAACGCTGCGACATCGTAATTCATGGCTCAATTCTAAGAACCATCACCGGACACAATATAACCTCTCTCGTAGTTGGCATGTCCCGTCATCGATAGGAGGTAATTGACCTCACACCATTTATGCATCCCAGATTGGACGAG
This sequence comes from Argiope aurantia, assembly GCA_026543865.1. Classification (NCBI taxonomy): domain Eukaryota; kingdom Metazoa; phylum Arthropoda; class Arachnida; order Araneae; family Araneidae; genus Argiope; species Argiope aurantia. The sequence goes on along the minus strand of JAPMOR010068836.1, from coordinate 6,529 downwards.
AGCTAACCACCATTCCGGAAGCTTCTCATTCCGAAATCTGAGGTGTCCCCACCCGTTGGAATTTCCTTTTATAATAAAGAAAACCGGAACTTGTGTCATTAATTGTTGGGCATTGGCGAACAACAATTAAGGAATAATATCTAAATGCCGCTTAGGGAACTAAAGGGCATCCCAAAATTAATACAAGATTTTAATTTGCCACCATTCGTACAGTAAAGTGTTGGCAACCCTATTAAAAAGCCATTTGACAACTGATAGTTTAAGGTTAGTAAAAATGAAACGTTACACGATAGAACAACGTATTTTAATTGTTGAGCAATACTTAAAAAATAATGAGAATCTGGTGGCCACAGTTCGAAATTTTGAAAATTGGCCCCCTGGATCGTGAGATTTAACACCACTGTATTTCTTTTTATGGAGTTATTTGAAGTCAGAGGTCTACGCCAACAAGCCCACAAGCACGCGTGCATTGAAGGAGGAAATTCAAAGCTGCATCAACGAAATTCAGCCACATTTTTGCAAAATGGTCATGGTCTTCGCCCAAAGAGTGCGTAGACGCCAGCAAAGCCGTGGAAGCCATTTGCTCTATGTGCTATTCCATACATAACCCTATCCTGTATACTTTACAATTCAATAAAAATACAATTTAGATAAAAAAAAAAAAACCTGCGTTTTTTTCGTTTTTAATTTAAATCTTGCGTTAACACGTTGTTCTATCGCGTAACGTTCCATTTCTACTAACTCTAAACTATCAGCGCTCAAGTGGGGTTTTTTAATAGGGTTGCCAATACTTTACTGCACGAATGGTGGAAAATTCAAATCTTGCGTTAATATCGGGACACCTCTTATTTGGATACCTAAAGATATTGACAGGAAGGAAGAAAAGCGATAAAGCTCGATGAATAGGACGTGTAAGACTTATAAAATAGTATAAGTTATAATTCTAGCAGAAAAGTTTTAAAAAATTAATTAAGTTTGAAAATGTTTTCCTGGAAAAGCCATTAAGACATAGTTATAGAAACTATCTAATTGTAATTTTTAGCAACATTAATCCTGGCAAACCAGTTAGCCTCCTTTGATGGCTAGTGATAAAATAAAAAAGAGGGTTAACTTGAATACATAAATCGTGTTCAACTCATGTTTTTTATGTATCAGATAAATGAATATTCCCTTTTAACGTATTACAATAAACAGCATTGTTAGTTTGAAATAATTCTCCAATTATTAATTTCAAAACGCCTGTAAATATAAAAAAGTAACTGCGCAAGAAAAGATGAAGAAGCCTTGACCTTCGCAACAGTATCAACTCTCAAACAGGTTGCAGTAAGTATTATATAACAGCGCCGATGTAAATAATTCTTTAAAAAGTCCAGAAAATTCTTATAAAAGATTGTTATCATGAATGCTATTGTTCATTTAATCAGGAAAAATAAAAAATATTATTCAAAGTGCTGCAACAGATACTGGTTTTATGAGTTTTTTATGACAGTCATTGGAATACATTATCATTAACAAGACTCTTTTATTCATGCACGAATGTGATTTCTAGATATTATATGCGCATAAAGCATAACGAAACGACCTGGAGACAGTCATCATATATTGTTTGTAATTTGTATTTAAATTCATGTGGTGAAAATCTTGCGTGTAGCGGACTTCAAATAGTGTCTTTTCACGTGACGTCAAAATCGTGGTTAAAGACAACACACTTGTTCATCGCGTTACGCTGTGTTGCTATGAGCTATGAACAGCATATGGATAGTTTAGTTTAGTTTAGTTATATATTAACGTCCCGTTTTTTAAAGCAACACTAGGGCTATTTTGGGACGGACCTCGTAATTTTGAACCACGGTCAGATGACGAGGACGACACCTGAGCTGGCACCCCCCTCTCCACACCACGCCACACCAGCGGGAGGAACAGCATATGGAAGAACTTTTTTAAGAATTCCAAAATTAAATCAATTATCACTTGACATGCGCATATCATGTTCTTAGATTTCACTGAATTTCTTGATCTTGATCTACCCTACTACAACCCGAAAGGGTGTAAGATCTTGAAAGTCACAGGAGAGAGAACCACTATTTATTTATCGAATTGGCTTACAGTCATCGCCAGAAAATGGGCAGTAAATAAGGGTATACATTATAGTTCAATTGACTAAAATAAAATATTTAAATTAAATAGTTAGCAAACCAATTCTGGGTTCAGGAGATTAAGTTGAAAAGTACATATAGAAAGCAGTAACACACATAAGTATAAAAAAATATCACAATGACCAGAGGATAGAAGACGTAGTAGATAAGGTAGTATAGTATACATAGACATATAGCAATATCAAACTATGTACCAATATCTAAAATCATATATCTGTCCCATTATATAAAGTGAAGAATAGGTGAATGACACAAAACAAGGCAAAAATACAAATAGGTCAGCTGGCTTCATGACATAGGTCTAGCGCGTCTTCCCAGTGATTTGGGTGTCCCGGGGTCGAGTCCCGGTTCTTCTGTGTTCTGTGAGGTGTGTGAATGTGCACCCCTGTAAAAAGGGGTTGTGCACTCGAATGTAACGCATGAAGTAGCTAAGTTGTACAGTTGGTGCTACTGAAAAAGCAAGAGACGCTCACTCGGCTTAAATCGCTGACAGATCTGTCAGCGGGCTTGTAAAGTGCCATATGTAACAACAAATCTGATCCAGAATGACAAACACTTAAAAAAAGATTACTAGAAGGCACATCAAGAATATGAGCAGAAACGCACAGTTTTTAATAGCTATAATCCTACATAGAAAAGCAAACAACTAGAAGCTGTGCCACAATAATTACATAGTGCATAAAGAATCAATTAAAGCAAGGCTGCAAACAACCCAAGGCACAAGTCCATCATCCAAACCTCTTCTGAATTTCCACACAAATATCTTTCGAGCCTTCACAAATCTTCCCCATCATCCTTAGCGGAGACTTGTTCCTGGGTGCACTAAGAAACCAATGAGGTTTGGATTCACTAGAGGGCCGGGTGAGATAATGGTCGGCATTCCTCAGACTACCGCAGTCGCAGAAAGGAAGTTCTGAATTCCTTTATATTATCTTTTTCAAAGAATTATAAAACTTAAATATGTATATAGGGCCTGTTCATGCTTGCCGGAGACCCTTGAAGAGTGTGACGTCAATTTAATTTTGAAAGGGAATACATCATTCTACTATATAATTATTTAAAAACTTTAATCAAGTTTATTAAAATGTGGTTTCATAAAAATATCGCATTGAAAGCACAAAATTACATAATATATATGAGGTAGCTATAAGGGTTACCCAAAGGAAAAGTGGACACTTGCGATTACGTCAGAATGACAGCAGTGTCACCGAACAGGGTGGTAGGAAGTGGTCAAAGCAACTTTCATGCGCGGATACCCTCGAATCGCCCAGTCGTCCCCGAGAGAGTGTAAAATCAACAAAGGGGACACTGGGAAGCAGAACCACCACCCCAGCACGCCGAAGATCCCAACCAGTCCAACCAACCTGACCAAACCAGTCCAACGGGCAGATTTATTATGTCTCAAAGAAATCAATTTACAAATATTGCCCTGCATGGACAGTATTTACTTACATAAATGCTTGAATATAGTATTTGATATTGTTATATGGTTCCACCCACTTCAGTGGGGAGGGTTAAATTACTATTGCCCGTCAGCAGTATGGCAGCAGATAGCAGAACTAACAATCAAATAAAATTCGCAAATGAAAAACAAAAGGTATGGGCCGTGGAGGTGGAGGTAGGCCCGCTCGATTATCGCGTAACATTAATTCATTTTTTATCTGTTATTGTAATTATTTATATTATGGACTTCCATTGACTATTTCTTTTTCAGCGCGGGAACACGGGATTGGTTCGTATATCTTCATTTTTTAATTTTATTTATTTATCTTAAGAAGACCCCCTCGTTACATTTTATCAATCATTCTCAATGCCCCTATTCTGTTCTATGTGTTTGCCTATTATTATCTATTTTTCTTAGCTTAGGAGGTGTGCACTATATGTGGCGTTTAAAACTGAAAGCTGTTCGTGATAGGGGAAATTGATCAGAAGTAAAGTCATGCGATACATGGATGCATCTAGATCGGAACATTTGGACATATGCATCCAGTGCGGTAGTACGTTTTCTGATTCTTCGATTGCTGTGGACCACAATCGAATACAATACTGCAATACTCTGATGAAACTACGGAAAGCAATCAAAAGCAAACGGCCAGGCCTTCTCACACAAAAAGTGATCCTTTTCCATGACAATGCCCACCCACATGTCTCCGCGAAGCCCAGACGACCTTAAAATAATTCTGCTGGAAAGTATTGGAACACCAGGCGTATAGTCCGGATTTGTCACCACGTGACTTCCACATCTTTGGGCCACTTAAGAGAACATTACTAGAGATACGTTTTCATTCGGACGACGCTGTGTAGGACTTCTTCAAGAATTAACCACCATTTTTCTACAGCAAAAGTATAGATAGACCTGCTATCTAAACGATGGGACCTGTGTTGCAACACCCATGGCGATTTCTTTTGATTTTCAGTAAAAATATTCTTTTCATTCAATTTGTCCACTTTTCATTTGGGCAAAACTTATATCAATTATTTAAATTGAAAACTTTTCTAAATGTTCTGACCTCTGATGCAATTGAAGTTATTCTACATTACAAAAAAAGAAGGAAATTCACATGGCCGTTACTTTACAAAACAGAAGAAAATGATTATATATATATACATGTAATGATATTTCTTAATCTAACTTAAATCTTAATTGATTTCTTAATTTTTATCTTAAAATAGCACATATTACTTTATTATAAAATGTTCTCTTATTTACTGATCTGAATTCACTTTTTTATTTAATTATTTCTACCACAAACTCTAGAAAAATTATTGCCATGGTTGCAGGTTCTCACGCTCCGAATGAAGGGATAAAAAACCCCTACAACCACGCGTTCCTTTCAAAGATTACAAAAATTCCCTTTCCTAAGTCGACACATGCCAAAGAAATCCCTATAAGAATTCTTAATAAAATCACTGAGAGAAAAATTACTTCCACTTTGCTCTTTGTCATCGATCTTCCCCATGTACAAAATATACTAGATTTAACTAGAGAGACTAGAACTAAGAGAGAAGATAGATTTATATAAAAAAGGATAGAAAAAGTGGACAGGGTTTCTATAATCATAGCAAATACCATTTAAAGGGTCCATTTCTAGAAATTTCTAGAATTGCCAAATGATATCCGATACAAAAGATTTTGAACTCTTTAATAAAGCTTCTTTAAACTGTTAGCTGGGTTATTTATGATTAAAGACGGCTAGAAAATCTATTTAAAAAATGGAATGATTAATTCGGTTATATCTGAAAGTCTCGCCAAAAGTGTTAAATTAAATCAAAAATTCTTAATTATTCTAATTAATTGCAATTTATCTTTTGAAAACTGTGTTGCAAAGAAAATTAGAAATAAGAATTTAAATTGTTTCAGCTAAAATAAATTTAAAAGTTAGTTGCATTTTTTTCTAGAGTAAATTTTTTAAAAAAACTGGATGCTTCGAAACTTGTATATTTCATATACTCGTCTTTCTGTTTCTTTTATATGTATTTTGCGTAGAAATTTTGGTTTTAAGGCATGTGAGTATATTGAAAAACGCGGTAAAATGGTTACATTTTCGAATTTTTGTATAAAATATAACAAAAAAAATATTTATGACATCTAAACATACAAGTTAAACGTCATTTTTTTTTAAGGAAATGAAAAAAAATTATATATGCGAGTAGTTTTTGGCTAAAAAGAAAGCAAAAACCTTCTAGGTCAAAAATTTATCAAATCATTTGTGAAAAACTTTTCAAATAGCTATAACAATACATTACCCAATTTCTGAATTAAAAAATAAGCTTTATTTCTACCAAGTTTTTAAATATTGAATTTCGAATTATAAATAACATGAAATTTTTTTTCACATTGTGAAACATTAAAACAACTACAGAATATTTCTAAATAAACAGCTGCAGAACATATTGAGAAATTATTATAACACAAAAATGTGCATCAGATAACAAGTTTATGAGGGTTTTTTTTTTTTTAAGAAAATTCTATCAAAATTTAGAATTAGAGATAACAGCATGGAAAATAGTATCAAAACATGTATTATGTAAATTTAAAAATCAATAAAGTTTCCCCAAGAATGAATTTAGAAACAATCGTTTTACGAAAAAAATTATTTAGAAATTAAGAATCTATCTATACTTATGATAAAGCTCAATGTGTGTGTGTGTGTGTGTGTTGGCGCTCTACAGGCCAGACCATTCAACCTACAGCTGCCAAATTTGGTACGTGTATACCTTGGAGGCCGGGAATGTGCACCTGGGGATTATTTTTTTCGAATTTTTAATTAGAATTTTATTTATTTAAAAATTAAGCGAAATTTTGGCGTGTTTCTGCTATAACTTCCGAAAATACTACCGCACAAAAAAAGATTTTTACATGAAGTTAAAGA
>JAPMOR010068832.1:0-14726 GCA_026543865.1 Argiope aurantia | reverse complement strand
TGCCATCAGAAACAACAACACACTATTAATGTTTGTGACTTTTGTAAAAGTTTCTTGAAGATAAATCTGTTATTTACATCTTTAACATGTTATTTTAAAGTTGAATAGGGGAAACAAGCATTAAAATTACTTTAAAGTAACAATTATTCATGTTTAGCAATATAAGTTAAATATAAATTTAGGACAACAATATGAAGTGAAAACAATAAATAAAAATCAAATGTGCAATTTTCAATTTAATACTTTTATTATTTTAAAAATCTGGAGAATGAACAGTTTAGAAATTGAATATGAAAGTTATGAAATGAGGATAAAAAAAAACAATCTAAAAGTAATAAATACAAAAATTTGTTAAATGCAGATTTAGATTAATTTATAGCTCATATGATTACTTTTTAAAATATTGTAGTGACATTTTGAACTATTTTTCAATGCATAATGTTTTTGATTATGCAAGTTATACAACTTTGTTATAAGTGTAAGTAGCGGGTTTCAGACAGATGTCTCGCAGCATATTCTCCAAACAACACTTTCTTAGTTCTGAAACAAGTCAACAGCTGATTGGCTAATAACCATCAAGCCACACGTTGCTCCTCCCTGACGCGCTATCCATAAAGCCACATATCTGTATAGCGGATGAGGTGTCTAAGGTTCTTAATATGACAATCCAATTCAAGTTTCCAATACGATGGAAATCTGCTCTAAAAGCAGAATACTAAGAATAGGTATCATTTCTGCACATGTGCATGATTTTGACAATTAAAACTTCATATAAATATATAAAAATTTTAAAGAAAAATTTTATTTTTGAATTAATAGGTTTGGAATAATTCAGAGTAACTATAGAATTAATATTCAGAATATTATTAAAAGTAAATAAAAAAAACAAATATATAAAAAAGCATTTTGCGGTTTCGAGCCCAAAAGTACAATGCTAAGAATAGGAAACATTTCAGCGCATATGCACGATCTTGGCACTGCAAACTTGAAATTAATATATAAATATTTTAAAGTAATATTTTATTTTTGAATTATTAACTTTGGAAGAATTCAAAGTAACTATACAATGAGTATATAGAATAATATTCAACAAAAGTAAAAAGATTAAATATATATAAAATCACTTTGTGGCTTCGAGACTCGAACTGACGACCAGCAGAAACCTGTATTTCTCCCTGACGCGCTGTCCACCAAACCACATATCACCTGCGGGGGTGAGGAGTCTTACGACAATCCAACTCAAGTTTCAAATATAGTGGGAATCCCATCTAAAATCACAATGCTAAGTAAAGGTATCAGTTCTGCGCAAGTACATGATCTTGACATTTCAAACTAATATAAAAATATAAATATTTTAACTTAAGAGTTTATTTTTGGATTATTAGATTTGGAACAATTCAGATTAACTATAGAATTAGTGTTCAGAATAATATTCAACATTAATAATTTAAAAAAAAGGTGAAATATATATAAAAGAATTTTGTGGTTTCGAGACTTGTACTGAAGACAAGCAAAAATATGTGTTCCTCCCTGACGCGCTATCCACCAAACGACATATTGCTAGAGCGGATGAAGGTTCTAAGATTCTTAATATGACAATCCAATTCAAGTTTCGAATAAAAATGGGAATCTGGTGTAAAAACACAATGCTAAGAATGTTGCACGATACTTCAAACTAAAATATAAATATTTTATCATAAAATTTTATTTTTAATTATTTGGTTTGGAACAATTCAGAGTAACTATTGAATTAGTACTCAGAATAATACTGAACATAAAAAAAAAAAAGATAAAATATATATTTAAAAAAATCTTTGCATTTTTGAGACTTGTACTGAAGACAAGCCAAAATCTGTTTTTTTTCCCGACGTGCTATCCACCAAGCGACATATCTCTAGAGCGGGTGAGGGGTCCACGATTCTTAATACAACAATCCATTTCAAGTTTCAAATACGGTGAGAATTTGATCTAAAAACATAATGATATGAATAAGAATCATTTCTGCGCATGAGAATGAATTTGACATTTAAAATTTCAATTAAATTTATAGATATTCAAAAAATTTATTTTTGAATTATTAAAAAGAAAGAAAAGTCTATAAAAGTATTCGTCAGTAGTGAAGCTATAACTGTAGACCTGCCAAATGCAGTAAAAACACCTTGTCGCTCTATCCCCCCGGCCACGCTTTCCTCCACCGTCGAAGGGATCTAAGATTCTTAATACAAATAAACATTCCTAGCTTGAAATATAATGGTCTTCTGGTCTAAAACCACAATGCTACGAATTGGAAAGTTTCTGCGAATGTGCAGCAGCTTGACACTTAAATTTTGAATTAAATTTAAAAATATTTTGAAGCAAAATATTATTAAATAAGTATAAAATTTGAAAAATTCATAGTGATCTCTAGAACTATTAAGGCTCCTCAAAATAAAGACACGTAAGACGTAAAATATATATAACTAATCGTCAGAATCAAGACTCGGCCTTCCTTATTTCCATGATTGGAGTTATGAATTGTACGTGGAAATTTAGACCTGGCGTGACTTGATGAGTATAACGAGAGCTCTTTTTTCGAATGCCGTGCCAATGAAAAGTTTTATTTTTTGTTATTTTATATATTATACTCTAGACTAATTCTACAGTTACTACGAATTATTTTAACATTCATTTTTCATAAAATCAAATTTTACGGTGAATATAAATTGAATTCAATTTATAGATGTCAAGATCTTGAACATGGACAGAAATCGTTCACATTTATAGCATTATACTTTTAGACCAATGACCCATCGGTTTTCAAGCTGAGAATTGTCAATAATATATAGAATCGTAGACTACTTTGGCTTACGATGAAAGCATATCTACAAGGCATTAAAATATAAACCGATATATGTGATGTTTTATAAATCACTGCAGCTGAATACGAAACCGGAAGTTTAAGGTTTTCCAACATCTTATCAAATGCATGCCTCCCTGAATTATAATTTATTTTATAATGCGTTCGATAAGCAAGCTACGCGTATTAGAATACATTTTGAGTACCTTTTATTCCGAAAGGATTGGCAATTGCATCTCCTTTGGAACATTATGTTTACAAAGCCTTTTCAGTGCAAGACAAATGAAAACTTTAAATAAATTTTTTGAAAAACTTTGATTTCGTAAAATATTTCATACGCAAAAATTCCAATTTTGCATGTATTTTACCTTAAGTGTACCACAGGCAATAAATTTTAAACGGAGTAGTTTTTCTTTTAGAGCTGCCTAATGTAATTTTCAACAACGAATTTTGTGAAATTTTCAATTGAAAAATGCACTTATTTCTTAGATTTTAGTTCATTTGCTTCAATAGTTGTAAATGTGTTGTGTATAAAAATAATTGAAATATGTGAAATGGAATTTTTTGTAGTGTTTTGCTTTTTCTTGCAATTTTTACGCAAATTGATACATTTTACAGAAACTCTATTGGCACAGAATTTTCTGGTCAATATTTTTCATTATTTGCAATCACATTGATACAGAAAATGAATTGAAATAGCTCATTAGAGGGATTTTTCAAAAAATTGTCTCTGTAAAGTGACAAATACCTTAAAATAAAGCTTCTAACAGTTCCAATTCTAATTCGTCGTAATAAGATAAACGTCGTGAGATTTCACATACTGAGGAAAAAACTATGAGCTCCGAGAATTAAATTTTACTTTAATGAACTTTACTTTTTATAAACTAAATTTTACTTTAGTTATGGCATATTAAAATATTTTTATCTTACGAGATAAATGTAATTTGAATAATAAATTAGTTTGGTCACTTCATAATAAAGAAAAAAAATCAAGTCGCACCAATTCGTGCGAGATCAGGAACTAAGACATCCTAGTTTCTATTCAGTTGAAAAGTTTGTCAAAACTTATACAACCTACATAACTTTATGCAAATATTGATGAATTTGGTGCGAAGCATACTTTCCCATGACCCTAGAAAGAATAATTAAAAAAAAATTTAAAAAAAAGGTTTAGCTACACAAAGATTGGTAATTTTGGATAGAAAAACATAAATTACATTCTGTTTTTCTATTTTACAAATTTAGTTTGAATGGCTCAAAAAAGTTTCATATATTCCTTCCTATTTTATTATAGCCGACTAAATATTTTAATATATAAATACACGTCCGTACTTCCGAGTTAATTATTTTTCCTCTCATTTTTTTTTTTTTTGTTGTTGTTTGCGACAATTTATTTTCGCTTAATGTATAAATTTAGCTTCAGGTGTTACTTTTATCTTCCTTTTTTTAAAATCGAACAACTTTTTATTTGCTTTCACCTTGCTAAATTTAAAAATATTCATGTATATCGTGAAGAGTTTACCGTTCTGTACTGGATTACGTAGCATATTTTTACATATTTAATAATCTATCCGTCTCTTAAATTTTAAGAATATCAAATTGACTCTCCTTGATTTAGTCTTGGACATACGATATTAATATTGGGGTATCGTTGTTGCGGATCTAACCGATATTCTAAATCCAGGCCAGGCTTTAATTGGCTCTCCTATCTTAGACCTTTCCCTCCTCTACCGGTTATTTTTTCTTTTCGATTCAAAATAGTCATACAGAAAAAACTATTTTGTCTGAAACAAATTCGGCATAACGCAGTGTTCAGTAAGAAAACGAAATAAAAATAGATAAATTTCCTTCGCATTTCCTTCTAAATTTATGTTTGTATAATATTTGTTTCTGGCCCCGTTTGGATTACGTCAGTCGAGAAATCAGTATTTGACAATACTGACTTTTATAGGTACAAACGGTTACTAATTTGTAACCATGTGTAAATTACGAATAGAATATGGATTAGATATTAATGTAGATTGACAACATAATTTCATTTTATAATGTATTGAGATATTTTCCGCTTCTGCTCTATTAGATTTAGCTTCTCGTACTGGGAGATTAACTTCGATTTTATATTACTGTTAGATATTATTCATAAGTAAATTGGTAAAAAAAATGGCATCTGTTACAGGATTATTTTTCCTAATTTTATAAAGCGCTTTTAATCTAAATTATCATTTGAAATCTTTACATTCTATATCCAGGTGATAAAACATGAAATGCAAATACACACATATATAAAAGGAATATTGAATTTTCATTTTCCTAGTAAAATTAAACAGTTACTAGAAATTTAATTAATATAAAATTAAATTAGACAATGAAAAGATGTAAATAATTTAATAGGGGACAAATCTTGACTTCAGAGTTGCAACTGCATTAAAAATTTAGGAGACCATAGTTCGACCCATCACAAATATATAAAAACGATTGGGATTGCAATTAAGCAAAAAAAATTCGAGGGTCAGATCATAAGCCTCCTTTTAAGTGATTGCATCCGACGCTACACGATGTTTTAAATTAAATAAATCACACTTTACTACTGAAACCTAACTTCAATTAAATCTGATCTTACAATAGTAGGATTTGCTTACTATTAAAATTAACGACCTTTTAAACTATCAATAAAAAGGGATTTAGAGCTGTTTGGTTAAATTTATAAACCCTCCTCAATGAAGTATCTTTTGATAAAAAAAATTAACTTTTGTAAGAGAATTTGAGAGGAAACAGTCTTTTGAATTCAGAAAAATATTTGATACGTTGTTAGCAGAAAATGTATACATGATAATTAATGTTCGCATATGTAAAGGGGAATAAAAGAACAGAAACAAAGAACGCGCTCGCCTTGAAACCACACAGCTGTCGCATGCCGGCTCATAAAAACGGCGTCCGGATGCGAGAGATGCGGGGTCACGGGAGCCTTTCATTGGCCAACAAAATGTCTCCTTTTTCTTTTGTAGGAGAATAGAGAAGTGCTTTTTCTTCCAAAATTTAAATACAATTAATATCAATCTGATTTTGATAACAAACAAAAAAATACATAAAAACATTTTTAAAAGAGTAGAGAATATTCTGAGTCCCATAAAATTCAGAGGATTGAGTTCATAAAAAAAGTCAAAAGTTTTCACAAAAGAAGCCGAGGAAAAGCACGGAGTTTGTTCATTGAAGAGTAATAAACAAAGCAATTTGTCCTTCCAAATTTCTGCTAAAATTCTCGCCAGGCCAGTCCAACGCAGAATGTCAGTTTTCCTTCTTTAAAAAGTTTTATCACTCCGTAGTATGAACATGGTATACATATCGCAAAACCCAACAGTAATAGCCATTAACTATTACTTTCTTATACACGAGGTAGAGAGAAAATATTGCAGTCATAAAAAAAAAAAAAAAATGGAACTCCAGATTTTGACGAATCTCCAGGTTTCAGTCCTTTTCGGGTTCGGCATTATGATGTCTGTATGTATGTTCATTTATGCAAAAATACTTCAAAAATGCTTTCAGCTAAACAGATGAAATTTGGTCCAAATTTTCAGATTTTTATCAAATTTTGAGCTAAATTCGTTTGGAGGAAGTTGTCTCTCCGCCTGTTCGAATATAAGTTATAATTCGATATAATTCGAGATACAGATTTCCCTATATAGAAGACACACATCAAATTTTGAACTAAATCGAATAAGGGATCGACCACTTGCCGCTGTGTAACGCGATATTTCAGTAGTTTATTAGGCAGTTAACCCAATAATACTTTTTTTAATTGACCCTGTAGGTCAGTTAGACTCGGAAGTTCGTTAGCTTTAATGTATGTATGCGCAATGGATCATCCGCAAAATCCTGTCTTTAATGCGTTCTTCAAAGTGAACAAGAAACAGTTAGCCGATAAGACTAGTGGAGTGGAACTTGGTAAAAGTATTTCGGTGTGTTGATCTTGTAATATTATTTCCGACTCGTAATATCGAAAGGAGGACAGATATCAAGAAACTCTCAATGCAGAAGTTACCAGGTAATGAGACGATTTTCGTCTTCATTCGATAATCTTCATAATTTCAATAATTGAAGAGTTAAAAGGAAGTGAACATCTTGCGCCCCCCCCCCCAAAAAAAATGCCTCCTCCTTTAAGCGGGAAGACCCATCTCAGAACTCGCATGAGATTTTCACACCTATTATAATATTCCTATTTTTCAAGGAATATTTTTTCTTTGTCGTTCTTGTTCTAAAGATTTCGACCGGAGGAATTTTTCGGAAATTGTTCTGCGAAAATTACAGCTACAAGGTCTTTTTTTAATGGAATCAATGTAAAAGTAAATTCCGAGAAAAAAACGGCCACCGAATCTTCTCATATTTAACTAAAAAGATTAGTTTATTAAGTGGATGTGTGTCACTTTTGACGGAAAGTTTTTCCAGTATTTGGACTGAAATCAAAGGAACAAGATATATGTCGGTATGAAGATACAAGTCGGAATGCCTAATCTGGTAGATCCAACACCCCTCTCTTCCTTCCTAACAAGAAAAGATATTGTTGCAAAATCTACTTTTCCTAATTTTTCTAATAGTCATAAGCAAAAATATGAGATATAGAAATTCTGAAGTCAGTTGAAGAGTTCGTCCTCTACTTTATTGCAAACATCAGCAACATCGTCTTTACTTTCAATACCTTTAATTTTACATTTTGTAGTGATAAGAAACCCAAGATCATTTTAAGACTTTTGAATATTCAACGTTTATGACCGAAATTTGATAAACCTTTATAATCACGATCTCAAGGTCACATATTACATTTCAACTATTTAGATGGAATATTAATTACTATTCCTGCATACCCACAAATAGACTGACCAAAAGAAAAGATGAAATGTCACAAAATTCTAACACGGATAAATGATTGAAGGGTTTGTCGCAAAAAAAAGGGGAGGGGCTTTATTCTGGGGGGGGGGGAGAAAAAATTACTCATAAAACACAGATTTATTATAAGCAAAGGAAAAATGCGATATCCAAACATGAATGAAAATTCCCATAAGGATGAATCCACCTACTTTTGAAATTATGTTCGCCTTTCGATTTAATAATTCAAAAACAAAACGAGCGAAAATGAATTAAATTTAATATGTGGCATTTACATTAAAATCAGACTTCTATTAAATCTTTTAAAAATGGACAGATGGTCAATAAGACAACTATCTGTTCATTCGTGTGTTTGTGAATGGGAGATACGAAAAACTCAAAGAGCAATATATTATACATATACATGCACACATGTATAAAAGTTTTTTCAACAGAGGTTCTGTATCAAATTTTGAACTAAATGTGTGAGCTGGTTGATCATCCATTCTATCTGTACAATTTTGTGCCTGTGAACAAAATAGCTGAAAAGCCGGAATAATTTAGATAAATAAAGTAAGATGAAATATGTTTAAAGAGTAAATTAAATTCTGAAATCAAATAAACACCTTTATTTAATCTGCATCTTTGATCGATTAGAGGGAATCAAAATCCATCGTTTGGATTACTGTTATTTCATGATAATCTTAAAGTTATATCATGAAATAACAGTTAAAATAACAGTCTCGACCCCCCCCCCTCCTTTTTTTTTATTTGCCACGCCTTTACTTCGTTTCTACGCAGTTAACTCATACGATGCTGGAATCGAATTTCTGAAATAACGTCTAGTGATAATTTTTAACCAATTAATTACTGAAACCATTTGAAGCTTTTCATTCTTGGGCAGGCATCAAAATTGGGAGGAACAAAGGATAAGTATCCTGGTTTCATTAGTCCCATTTCAGTTACCGATTCATATACAGACAGACTTCTCCCAGAGGAACTGCAAAGGTTTCAGTACAGATCCAAACATTGACAATATACCAAATTGCATTCGCCTAGATCGTTCCGCTTTTGTGATGTGCACACACACTCATGCAAGTTTAAAACGCAGAAATTTAAAATGTCGGTTCAAAAATTTTTAATGATAATAAATTAATTTTCTTTCTATGCTTTATAAGTAAAATTCTATGTAAATGAAACTAAAATATTGAATCTTTTGTACATCATAAAATCCTAATAACTGATTTTTAATATGGTTTTCTCACAAATGCTATTGGAATATAAAAAAGGATTTGGGACAATTAACACTAGAACGTCCGTCGGTGTGTATTGGACACCGGAGCCTGTTTAGTTGGTTCTCCTTTCTACATTTTATATAATTGGCGCAGTATAGCCAAGTGTGGCTCTTGCGCAAATAAATAATACAAACCAACCAACCTTTCTGCATTTTAGCAGGGAATTTAAAAAAATTTCGTGACTTTTAATCATTTTCCATGGTGATTATATGATTATACAGAAAAAGAAGTTTTAGGTTAATTGGGAGAGATATAACAGCTAAATATATCTAGAGCGTCCGCTGGAGTCGTTTCGATACCAAGGCAATTAATTATTATAAATAGCTGTCGTTCAACAAACGATAATTTTAAAACAAACTTCTCAAAGTACTATCGCACATTTATTTGACCTTGAATTGGATAGTTATGGGTTCAGAGCGGAAAAGAATCAATTATTCTGAAATTGTTGCGTCTAAGTGTTTCGTTACACAGCACTGCTTATCTGCTCATAAAAAAAATCATTCGATTTTCGATTCTAAATTAAAGAGTGTAATGAAATTGGAATTAAAGAAATGCGAGTCTCTTGCACGAACATGGTGTGCGGAAAATGTACAGAAAAAATTGAATATCACTGTATCCATTGCAAATGAGGTATGTACAAAATATATTGCGTAAAAACGATAAATGATTAAAAAACACGTTCTGGCAAAAATTACGATTTTGCTTATTATACTAATATTTATGAATATTATTTTTTTATTTCGTTTTACAAGATTAACTCATTTGTTTTGTTACAGTTTTTATGATATAAAGTCATAACATATAATAATTACATAAAATAATACTAAAAAGTCTTAAAAACTAAACCCTACTGAACAGTAGTCCCGCAATTATTTCGTTATTACAATTATTTTATTTATTTCATATCGCGGTGTTGAAAAGATACAGGCGGACGTTTAAAGGTAATCGAAATCGCGGACGTTCTAGTGTTAATAAATTTGTTCTTAGTTAATAAAAATTAACTGTTTGCCGTTGGCAAACAGTTAACTCTCCCCGTTCCTCTGCGTATGCGTTTGAATGGGTTTTATTCGGTAAGATAAGGGTAAAAGGAAAGTGGAAACGAGATGTTTTACATTTAACAATAAAGTACATTCCGGAAATGTCCAAATCCTTCCGCGTTTCACCCCTTAGTGAGAGAGAACCGTCGAAATGGGGTCGTCTCAGAATACTGAAACGAACATTATGTATATGTTGTACCCGCACAGTATTGACCAACAGAACAATACGGCGGCATCTACGACAATTTTAAAATTTCTAATGAAAGATTCTAACGACAATTTTAGAATTTCTAAGGAATGATTTTTTCTATTCCCTTCCTTCCAACGAGGAAAACAATTTTTTCCCCCCTCCTCTGAACTGTGCTGAGATAGATGGGTAGAGGTTCCAGATATACAAATATTTCTTTATGGACAAATAGACTTCGTTTTACTAAATCGTCATAAAAACTTGTTGTTACTTTTCAATGATCTCAGCATGGTTCATAGAGACAGCACATTTATTGGACATAGAAAACGAAAAGAAACGAACACAGGTATTGACAATTACGCACGCAGCATCTTGTTCGCGGGAGGAATGGTGCCGGAGCGAAGCGTCAGAAGCGTAGTCACACAGATATTCCTACGCGAGAAAAATAGTCCGCTCGCGTCATCCCAACACACCCCTCCTGCGAGTGACATTTTTCGAGCATTTATAATACACATAAAAATTAAATACACACAAAAATGCAAAAAATTAAATATACATACAAAAATTAAGAAATTAACGATATATTTTTCACAGAATATTTTAGCTTTTCTTCACTTACAGCTTTTGTAAGAAAATCTGCAATTAAACATTCTGTTTGAACATATTCTAATTTAATTACATTGTCTTCCAACAAATCTTTCACAAAACGAAAACGTAAATTCATATGTTTTGATTTATTTGAAGACCTGGTGCACTTAATCCACTGAATTGCTGCTTGACTATCCGAGTTTAAGGTTACAGCATCATTTATAAATTGTTTACAGTTTAACTCAGTTAATAAGTTCACAGTACAAATAATGTCTTTACATATTTCAGAAATAGCAACTAACTTAGCTTCACATGTTGACAGACTGACACTTTTTTTTGTTTGTGACATTTCCATGAAATTAATGAATTACCTAATTTAATTAAATCACCAGAAAACGATTTGCCATTTTCTACATTCCCCCAACTAGCATCACAACTTGCATTAAGAAAACCAAACTTAAGGGGGCCATATACACGCCACCTACAATTTTCAAACGTAATGTTATTCTATGGAGAAACATTTTTAAGTCTATTCAGTTTGCTATTGCCGTTTCTTTCTTATGAAGTAAACTGCAATCAGTAGAAGGAATAAAAACACAGGCTTCTGCCAAAGTAATTTTTTCTCGGACTTCTCAAAGTATTTTTAAATATTTATTAAAAGTCGCAAAACTTCGCACATTTAAATAATTCTATAAAAAAATTTTATCGTAAATAAAATAAAAATAGCAGCATCAGTATCGGTATCTTCTTTCCGATGCATATTTTATTTTTTTTAAAAAAATGTGTAAAAGCAGTATTTTAGTCCTAAAATTGGAAAAATAATTTACACTCCCTTCCAATGCTCCTTTAACCCCTCCCATTCGCGGAGGAATACACTATAAACCCACCCTTTACAATCTGATTTATTATCTGGTCTTCACTAGGTCTTAAAATCTCCCCCTCAGCATTATCTTCTTTCCGCCTTTCTTTTTATTTTGTTTACCATCACAGCTGTGGTCTTCACAGTCCATACTTGTTTCTGCGAATGCTATCGATTTCTTGGAAACAAATTTAGTAGACTATTTTTAAGTATATGATTATATCTATCTGTAAATTTGCAAATCGTTTATTTTTCTTGCTCACATGTTTGAAATATTGAGGGGAAATTAACGGAATATGGATTATCGAAGAAAAAAAATAGCAATAAAAGCAAAAAAATTCCCATTCTGGAAATTAAACAAAGATGGAACAACAATTGTAAATAAAAACCATAAGTGTTATTTTCAAGTGCAGGGCCAGCTGCATATTACACAAAGATGCTTTTGTTTATATGCAATGCGGACGAAGAAGGGGCAAAAGACAGAGAAAATAATTCATGATCCAATATTTTGGCAACAAAAAATGGAGAAAAAATTGACCTTCTTTTATTTTGACTGTTTGTTGCCAGAACTTGTTGATCCCAGATATCCGAGATCGATGAAAATTCGGGATCCTTCTGCTATTATAGAGGCCCAAAATAAAAAAGGTGAAAACACAATACGAATGTTTCTGAAGCATTTTGTTCTCTGGTCACTTTTATAACTGTACTTTTTTTGTATATAATTCGTTGCTATTTTGCCTACGTTTTTTTTTAATCAATGTTTTATATATTTGATATTGTACATAGCATTTATCTTATTTATATATTTTGCAATAAATGATAATAAATTTTATTCGAAATGGAAAAGTAATATTGATTTTATCAGAAAAATAATTACAGGAATTAAATTCATTTAAAGAGTGGTTAGATATAAGAAAATCTATATTCTCTTTTATTTACTAATATTTGAATATTCTCATATTTCTGAATGAATTTTCTTCGAAATCGCTACAATCTTTTCTCATAAAAGGAAATGTATGTGTGTGTATGTATATTACATTTGTTCACTAAGCAATATCTTTATCAAAAAAATTTTTAAAAAAACGTGTAAAATCTTTTTTTTTCTTTTTTTGCTTGCTTGTTAACGATTAATACAATTTAATAGCTTTATTTTATGTTTCTGGTTGCGATTTTGCTAATATTTATCAAGTTACGAGCAACTCTGTGCAAGTACTGCTAATTATATTAGTGACTTAAGAGCTATTTCAGAAATCTTAAATAAAGCTTTCAGATAAATGTTCACGCATCGTTATCATTAGATCAAAATTTCAACAGCAAACATGACAACAAAGTAATATTTTTTTTTTTTAAATCTATATTAACATTTCTGTACCAATATATTTTACTATTGATCTTTCCTCCTTCTACATTGATTATCTTTGGATAATGAGAAAATAATTGCTTAATGGAACAAGGAAATGCCCAATAATGTAATAAATTACTGGATGTATAAGAATCAATGCTGGTGAAATTAATTATATTAGATAAAAATATAATCTGTAATGCGCATAAACAATGCTGAGTGAGAAAGGTTTTGTATTAGTTGAACTTTAAATACTTTCGTTTTTCAAGTTCCTATTTTAGTTGAGATTATTAAAAATTAGAAAGATGCATTGCACAAAATGTGGAACAGTATACGTTTTTTAAACTAGTAGTAAATGTTGCATGTCTATCGAATTTGAAGTTAAATATACACTTATGAGTCAGCGATCAAAAGCAAGCTAAGTTAATTTTAGCAATCATAAATCTGGATTACAAAAATTATCTCAAACTAAGTTGATCACTGCTTTCATAAAAACTTTTTCTTATATGACAAAGAAATAATGTTTTTTAATGTGTATTGGCATTTGTGTTACAATATATTTTACAACTATTTTTCTTCCAATTCATGGTTATATATAAGTAATCATAATTTCTATTTTGAACGAAGCAACATTTCTACCAAGTTTTTTAATGGAATCTCACTAAACATTTTTTGAAATTTTAGTTACTTACAAATAAAATAAAAAAAGGGCTGATAAGCATTCAGGAATGCGAAACAGTTTTGACTTATTCCGGATGTTAGAGAAATGCTTGCGGTCACTTTACTCTTTTCTTTGTTAAATACAGGTGACCATATTATACATATTGTGAAATATTAAGAAAAGAATTCTATAGAAATTAGATTTAATTGTTAAAAAAAATTGTAACCCTTTTTTTTATCTTCATATCTTTTTATATATAAGTAAAAATTATTACAAAGCCAAGATGAATTTTCAGATTGAAACATTCCAGAATTCTGATACGAAATCCTGGCTAACAGGATGAATGGTGATATTGGCAAAATTCAATAAATAAATAAAAGAAAAGAAAAGAAAAAATCCTTCAATTAATGGTTTAAAAATTTCGAAAACCAGGAGACCCTTAATATAATATATGCATTTTACAATTTAACTTATTATTTATTTCTTCCAATTTATGCACATTATCATATTAAGTTGGTTATATTCCACGTTTAGAAAAGCTAATTAATAGAATTTATCCTAACATTATTTTCAAAATAACTATATATATTTTTTCTTTTTAATATGATACAAATGAGTCATTTAATTAAAATTTAGGATATTCTCTTTTTTGCGAAAATAAGGCAGAAATTAAGAACATCCCAGCTACACAGAAACACCAGGCCATATCAAATACGTCACATGAGTTGAAAAATTCACCTTAATTTTGTTCGTTTCCTTTCTTATTTAAGCTTATTTAATATATTTTTTTAAATAAATAATTTACTTATAAAATTTTAAAGAAAATTTTGGGACATTTTATTAAAATTCGCTGTAGGTACTAAAACTATTGAGAGAAAGGATTGAACCCATTCTTTGGGAATGAGTCCGAGGTCTTACATTTTTATAGGCACATAGATCTTGCCCGATCCTCCTGGATTGAAAAATTAATGAAAGCAATTATTGTTAAAAATGAAGTCGTGTCAAACGAAATACTATAAAAATTAAATTAATCAATTACTCCTTCTAAATTTCAGGATTCT
>JAPMOR010068821.1:0-22244 GCA_026543865.1 Argiope aurantia | reverse complement strand
ATAAATATGTGTCTAAACCAGAGATCAAAATTTCCATGTACGGAACAGCAAAAAGAGAACATTTTTTGATAGATTAATATAGAAATATCAAATATAATTTTGGAATAGGAAAAATATTTACGGTTAAGATAAATATACACTACTAAGCCAAAATTATGTAATGATTTTTTTAGTACTGTAATTATTGATATTTTTTATACTTTTTATTATATATCATTATATATTAGTACTTTTATGGTATTATAATTTTATATTTCGATGTTTTTATAGAATATAAAATAAATGTTTCAAAGTAGAGTACTACTTTATTACCACATCTCATAACTCCATTACATTTCATAGAAAATTGAAGTAAACAACAACAACAACAAAAGCGTTTATCTGAACAACTTAATAAAATCTTTAATGCCAAAATGTCTGCTTAAATTTGTCCCGACCTTAAGATCTCAAATTTCGCTTTAAAGGCCCTAGATCGAACATGAAACCCTGCATTTCACATTTATGAAAATAGGAAACCCATGATATTGTTAGCACCCTTAACTTTTGATATACAATTACATTCTTCCTAAAAAGGTGCGTCATTTCAATAAATATATTACCTATACACTATCGGAACGGTTACGAGAAATAAACAATTAAGCTGGTTTAAACGGGAATCTGCGTATATATTTTATATGAAAGAACCGACCTCTGATCGATTACAAATGAACTGCTTAAAATAACATTTACCCGCAATTTGTGTCAGGTCAGCTAAGATTTAAGATAACTCGCCGTTATCAGTCAACTATTTTCAAGAACCGACTTTCGACAAGGCTTTTGGGGAGAGTCACGAACGCGCGTTATCTCGACTTCGGAATGCTCACAAACATAGCCTGACCATCGATGATTAAACAAATATTGTGACTGGTTGTACAAGCGTGACGAAGGAACAGAATTTCACAGAAAGAAAAGTCGTGAGACATTTAAAAGAATATAAGTCCAAAAATGTCGATTAACCGACAGTTCGATGTAATAACAAGCAGGAAATCATTTTTCCGAAAAGCATATTAAATCGAACGTGGAATGCAACCTCGGTAAGTCTTACTATCCCCAAAACACAGTTTAAACATGCGTTTTCGAGGAGTTTCCAAATACGAGCGTTTACTGATAAAACGGCTGAGCAAATATTGCGCCGGTGAGAGGACACCTGGCAGAGTTGTGCGATGAACTCTGCAGCAACAGGTCCAGCGATTCGGAACGATTGGTTTCAGAGAAAAGCTCCTTTTTTTTCAGATTTCGTGAGCAAAGAGCTCCGGCGGAGAAGGAAATGAGGACTATTAAGGTTGATATCACGCATTTTAAACAAAAAAATTTCAAATAGATGACGGTCATTATATACGTTTACCCTTTCATATGAGTACATTTGAGCAATAATTGACTAAATCAAGCAATTTTGAATCAACAATTCTTTTATGGATTTCAAGCTCACTAAAGCAAACTCTATGTAATTGGTTCAATAAATCGATTTAATTTCTATTTGTTGCACAGAGCAA
This sequence comes from Argiope aurantia, assembly GCA_026543865.1. Taxonomy (NCBI): domain Eukaryota; kingdom Metazoa; phylum Arthropoda; class Arachnida; order Araneae; family Araneidae; genus Argiope; species Argiope aurantia. Next base: position 20,712 of record JAPMOR010068821.1, on the reverse strand, counting down.
AGTTATATTTGCCTATAGTGTAACCTATCAAATACGGATATACATATATGTAATGACATTTTAAAATGCAAATTAAATCCTAATTAATTTTCTAATTTTCATCTTAAATTAGCTTATGTTACGTTATTCTAAATAGTTCTCTCACTTCTTGATCCAATTCCCACATTTTATTTAATTATTTATCACACACGCTCTAAGAAATTGATGACTAATCATTTTCTCACGCTCTCAATGAAGGGATAAAAATATGTAATGCTTACTACATTCTTTTAAAGATACCAAAGATGTCTAAAATCGACGTAAGAATTCTCTATCAGAAATTCATAGTAAAATCAATGAAAGGAAAAATTTGTCACTTTGCTCTTACATCTCCGTGTAGAATGAAGTATCTCTTATCGATTTTTCTCCTGTGCAAATTATGACCCCCGTGGTGAAATAAATCGAAATAAAAATCTGAAAAGTTTCTTCTTTAAGGCCATGCAGAGCTACAAAATTATATTTACACACGTTATAATACATTATATATATATTATTCATACATATGTAAATGTACTAAACCAAAAATATATTAAATAAATTAGTTGAATTTTAATATATGATTTTAACAAAATTGCAATCGATCTAACTGATCTATGGAACACAGTTCAAAATGCATATACATTCCCCTTTCCCTCCGCTATATTATGAAGCTCAACACAGAACATGCCGCACCATGAAATATAGAGTAAGTCGAAGGATAAACTAAGTTTTGATACAATTTTATAAATCGGAATACGTAATTTGGGCTTCACTGCATAACTACGATAATAATATAATGCATTTGATAAAAAAAAGTAGAAAAATATTGCAAAATTGCTAAGTGTGCTTTACTTATAATATATTTGATAGCCACTACAAATTAAAATTAGTCGGTAAGCATTGATAACATTGCGGCCATACTTATAAAGTCACAATTAATAGTGATACAGTTATTGGACATTCAACTCTCTCTGACCATAAGAAAGAATAAAAATAAGGTTATCACATAATCTTTTAAAGTTACAATAAATAATAAAGATTAAAACATGTATACACCTCTCCTCTTTTTAAATACATAAATATATGAGACTGGACTCCTCCATTCATGTAAAATTTAATATTTGCAAGGTCAATAATTGACATCAGGAGAAATTTAATAAACAGGGATGCCGAAGTAATACTTCTTACATGATTACTATTTCAAGGAGCTCGAAAGTTTCCATTTCGGAAATAATTATTCTGGTGTAATATAATGCAATAATAAATAAGTTTCTGTGTGTAAATTCAGTTCATACCCGAAATGAGAAAAATTTGAGTCAGTAACCACAGTACGGATTAGATTTTTCGGTCTTTTCGAAATGTCCATTTTATATTGACTTCGCACTCATTCCTCTTTTTTGTAAACTGTTTATGAAAAATGTCCTTTTATAAACAGTTTACATTCCAAATTACGGGGAAAAAAAACAACATTTTTTTAGCAGTTCTTTTTGAGTTAGAATCTATTTTGAGGAATATTAAATGTAATCGATTCAAAATAGTAACTTTTTTCCGCCACTGTAAAGCAGTTTTTCTAACAATAGTGAACCATTCGGAAAGAAAGCAACTTGCTACATAACACCCCCTTTCACCTCTTCAATAAGAAATGCCAGTGTAGAGAATGCCGATCTATCGAACTACTATTCTGGATCTTACTTAATTTATTCAGACGGATTCACAGTAATAGCTTCTTTATTCGTGAATATGAAATGTCGTAATTAGAATCTAATAAACCATGTCTAAATAGAATTGAGGTATTTAAAGACTAATAAAATTCAATATTTGATTCAACAAACATGCAAGAAGAGTGGCCCAGATTACGTCATTTTTGAAGTTTGCAATTAGTTTATTTTTCTATCAAGAACACCTACTAGTCAAATTCTGAATATCGGTACGAAGATTAACTGAAATAACAATTAGAAATCAAATTATGTATAAATTTCTAATAAATAAAAAAGTGCCATATATTTTTAAAAACATATCATTGAATTCAACCTGAATAATTTTTGCTTGAAATCTGACCATTCATTTTGTATCATAATTTTAAGATTAGTATGATGTAAAGTTTTAATACAAGAATATATGTACAGCCATCGTTTATCGAGAATGCAATTTGATTTTGATATAAATAAAATAGTTTTTGAAAAGAAAATAAGAATCATCAATATTTATTGTGCATATAGGCTATATTGACACAGAATAATGGCTAACTGTCAGATTACGAAAATCTCCGAAGATATGAATGATTTAATGCTTGTTTTTTTTAAAAAAAATCTTTTCTTAAAACGAATGCATAATGGAAAATTAATCGGAAAATAATGTGAATTTTAAACTAATCCAAAGATTTGAATCATAACCGATTATGATCTTTTGAAGATTTATTTTTACTTTTCTTCGATACATCGATTCTTTAACCATTTCTAGTATCTGAAAGAAGCGAAAATAGTAATATTAAATAATCACGAATTTTAAACTTCAAAGAACTAATTTCAAGATTATATAAACAATAACAATTAAAGAGAAGGACGGCTCATCAAATAATGCATAGTTCTAACAGAGCAAGCAGTTATAATAATAAAAATTGTCTTACTTAAGTATGTAAACAATGTGTTTCTATGCATTTTAAAATATAGAATAGTTTTAGCATTTTGACTGCTTTCGATTAAATTGATATATACTGATATCCAAGCATTTATAAAAAATAAATAATTCTAAATCAACAGAAAATTGTCTCATTACTGGAAATGATTATTTCAGAACTGTTTAAAGCATTGCTGAAAAAGTATTAGAAATTTATGCTATATGTTTCAATTCAAGAAGAATTTTAAACTTGTATTAAAGGGTAATATTTCATGAAATGATCACAGTACCTTTATTATAGCAGTTAAACTAAATTTCCAAGAAATATGTAACGAGTAGTCGAAATTTCACAAACAACTTTTTCTCGGAGCCACAAGACATTAATAGAAATAATAGAAAGTTAAATACTGTAGTATTTACATAAAGTATTTTAGTAGACTTATCTTTCATATAGAAATATTTATGGGCAATACGTGGAATCTATAAACATCATCATTTTGATTGACGCAATATGTGTTTTTAAGAATTTAAAATCAGAGGAAGAGCTCAATGATGCAATGGCCGTTCTTAGAGAACACTGATTACTTGAGTATAAATTAGGCTCTGTTCAAACACATCGATTACTTCTAAATACATTAGGATCGTAGTAGAACTCAATTATACATCGTATAACGTTTCCCGCATTCGCATTAGTTGATTTTTATTAAAGATAGATGAGTGCACAGGATCCTAGTTGATTTACTCAATCATACGAATAAGCGATTAACGACTTGAAGTATATTATGTAGTACACACACATCTACAGTTTTTCTTTAACCAGTTAACTGTTTCGACTTTTGCGTATCTAAATTGTGTGGCAAAAATTTAGCTATATTTACTACTAGACGAATAAACTCGTCATAAAGTAAGACGTTATACTTTTTCCATGACAAGTATACTCATCAAAAACAAGTAACTGGTTAAGCACTGGGTTACAATGCTTACTAAGAGTGTAGCTAATCTATCACAACTTCTACATCAAAATATGTATGTACACACTTAACAGCCATCAAGGTACAAATGAACTTGTACGACAAAAACCACGTGTATTGGGCTTAAAATCTCCAAAAATTTATCATATCAGTAAAACAGAATCTAAAAAACGTGTGACCCAATTACACGTGAAACTTATTTATACATCCTGCCTAACACACATCATGTCACTATAAATGTGCACATGTACGAATTCCGCCCACCGCAAACAGTCCGTTCACATCCACTGGCCAAGCGAGCCCAGTCCAGATCTTGGCGTCGGATGGTGCACTGATACGGATGCTGCGGTTATGAGGATGGACAACGCGTGTCGCCCGGTAATTACAACGCAACGGTCCAGCAACGAAAGCGCGTATGGACCACGCCCCAAAGAAGCATGTTTCCGGCACGAACCGGACACCTCCCCAACCGGAACCAATGGAAAAAAAAAAAGGAGCCCCAAGGTCTGTTTAACGGATGAGATGATGAAGTGCCCCTCGTTCCCGGGAGGGCTTCATTTTTCTCACGAATGCCTTGTTACAATGTGTGTGTTTTCTTTTGGCAGTTTCAACACTCGAAGAAACATTCAATTTGTTTCATGGTTAACTTGTGATAGAATTTGGGTAATAAATTTCAGAATGAACTATTTTTTGAGGTGTCGGCTTATACTATGATGCATTCAAATTATATAGGCTAACAAAAGAAATTATGAAAAAATTTTTCTTTGATTTTCCCTTGACTAAACTTGCAGTATTTTCCTGTTGAGTTAAGTTATATTAACGACCCACTTTAAAGCGACACTAGGGATATTTTGGGACGGTCAGATGACACCTGAGCAGGCATCATCCCTATCAAAACTTCCACACCACACCAGCGGGAGGGTGTTTGACACCGACGGGTTTAACGTGCACCAAACCAGCGTACACGACAGTTCTTTGGGGGAATCGGATCTCGAACCCAAAGCCCCCCTGCCCCCCCCCCCCGGTTCCAAAGCCGAGACCTTACCACCGCGCCCCCAATATTTCCTTGACTTCTGGCTACTAATTATATTAGTTTCCTGGCTTTCTCCCTACTCAGAATCAGTATATATGTTCAATATACATTATTATAAACACACATTACAATTTATTTAATATGAAATAATAATATATTTTCATAAAATTTAATTATTAAATAACGGAACGAACATCCTTAAATTTTTTTAAAGCAATATACTGCATTTCTTTGATGGAAAAAATGCTAGAAATTTTAATAAAATATTTTACAAGAGCACTAAAATTGCTCTTTGTAACAAAAGTTAAAAATAAAGAGAAATCATAGAGAGAATTTATTTATTCATGCCTGATTTTTAGCTATTTTAAAGAATTTTCCTGATTTCTTGGTTCTGTAACCATCTTGCTACAGATGCGGAATATAAAAGGGATAGTCATTGACTTACGAATGTTTTAATATTAATACCACATCTGTCCTTACTACTGATTTTTTTATCTTACGTTTAACTGTTTTTAACATCTTTCTTAGTAGCTTTTTAAATATTGTAACAAGCAATTTACTCCAAAGTTTCATAAAGAATTTCAAGAGTTAGGTTAAATCAATGTATATTATATTAAACCAAACTGGAGTGGCGTTCAGATTTTTAACTCAGCATATAGCAAGATACAATTTCGAATCAAGACAATATAGAGAGTAAGCAATCAATCCATCAACGACTGAAGTTTTCAACAGCAAATATCTCACGTACAGTACTGGGAAAATAAAACCACACATATTTTTCATGTTTTTTAACTGTTTTACACGTTTTCAAAATCTAAATAGAGCAAATAATAATAAAAAATTACACTAAAAGCATCTTGCATCATCAAATAAATAAATAAATAAATAAATAATATACAATTATAGATAATTTTTAAAGCACAACCAACAATGTTTGTGAAGTATCATCAACTATCACCAAACTATTTAAAAACGGAAAATGACGTCACAATCCACGGAAAGAAATCGAAAGCAAAATTTTAAAAAAGTTAAAAAAACACTTAAGTATTGGAAAAGCAGCAAATTACCCAGTTTTATAGAGGAACGATCATAGCGATGAAGAGTTATTTATCACCACTATTATATACTAGCCAGCTTAGTAATACATTTGATTATTGATCGTATTTAGTTGTTAAATAAATAGTAAATTTAAATTTACTATTTTAATATTAAATTTAATTAATTTAAAATAATTAAATCGCGAAGGGAAAATTGTGGTTGATATAATGTTTGCTAAAAAGAGGAATTTTTTTTTAACAGTGAAAAAATAGCAGGACGCAAGTGACTTATAAAGTAGAAAAAATTATTCTGAACCCAGAAATGGACTGAACTCTAGTAATAACGTCCAGGACATCATTTCGAGACTCCATTTCCCCCTCCATATTTATTTCGCTTCATTTTTCTTTATCGAATGTTTTTATTTCTCCATACAAGAGATTCTCAACATTTCAACAAAATTTTCACTACAAAAAAAAGTTTCTGAATTTATATTATTATTTTAGAACTAATTCTTCCCTGCCTACGACCCTCATTAAAGAGCCATAAAAGAATTAACCCGATCCAGAGATGAAGGCTTTTCTCCCACGGCGCACGCCAATCATTATCCGTCTTCTTCGCCGTCCCCACTTTCCGTTTCAACCGACTTTACTTTTCTGTACGGGTGTCCGTTTCGGAACAGAAAACCGTCACCCAATTCCTCCATTCAAGAAGGCAGGTACGAACAAAAAGGAGGAACAAGAGATTATTCCGCACACGTCCGGACGGCAGCTGATGCCTGGGATTGAAAGGGGGAAGGGACGCGTGCTGAGAACGTGCCCGGCAGCTCCCCCCCTTCCGGGTCTTTTGTACCGTCGATGTGTCATCGGGGAGGGAGGAGCGATAAAAATGCTTGGAATTTGATGAGGGTAGCTATCGGAACCGTTAGGAGTGCTATCGGACGAATCACAGTGGTCTGCGGGACCCTTTCAGGTTAGGGAGGTGAATGAATTGATAGGGCACACGTTAGATGTGGTGGGATTTTGAATACGTAGTTAGCTGCGTTTTAAAAAGAATGCTTTTCGGTACACGCCAGAAATTCAGAAAAGAGTGATAGTGATAGTTTTGATTCATAGGCCGCCTCGCTAACTAAACTTACGCATGAAAGACAAATAAGATTTTTTTTTCTTTATTAGCCAACATGAATGCTTTACAAAATATTAGGGTGTTCCAAAAGTTTCGTTCTCATCACGCTATGAATGGCTTTATCTGGCTCTGCTTGTGCAAACATGCAAGCTTATTTATTAGTCGTCTATGTCATCGGTTTCAGTCGTACCAGAACTCCTTTACAGCACGGGCCGGGACTACACCACACAAAAGCATTTTTGTCCATTTGGTGGGATTGAAAAAGTGTTCTTTTCTACGAGCTCCATCTTCAAGGTGAAACAATAAATTCTACGAAATACTGTCATCAATTGGATCAATTGAAAGCTGCTATAGCAAGAAAACGGCCAGAATTAATGAACCGATGAGGCGTTGTTTTTCATCATGGAAACATGAGACCACATATTGCATTAGTCGAAGAGAGAAGCTCTTAACAGTTGGATGGGATGCTTTACCGCATCTTCTCCATCTGATTGTTACTTTTTTTCTGTCCTCAAAAAGTTCTCTTCGTGATAACCGCTTTAAATCCATCAGGTAAATAAAAGCGTACCTCGAGAATTATTTCTTGTTCAAAACACAACAATTTTGGAAAGAAAGCATAATGAGGCTTCCAGAGAAATGGAAGAAGGCAATAGAGCAAAAGGGTTCTTATATAACAAAAATCTTAAACAGTAAATATGGTATATTTATTTCATATTAGAAATAGGAAAGTAACTTATAGGACACCTCCATGCCACTTTAATTAATTAGATGATCGCAGAGCTGAAAGTAATGTCGTATGAGATCCCACAAAACAAATCGAACGTTGAATTTATACAGCTGTTATGTTGTGGTTGTAATCTGAGCGAGGTAGCATAGCGTTCCAAGTAGAGAAGTAAATTATTTGTTATTGTTCATTAAAAACTTCAGGAAAGTTATTGAAAGTACCTTACCTTCATTTAGCACATGCTACGTATATTTGGTTGAAACTATTAAAAATTGCCATTTCTGAAATTGTTAATTTGAATTGCAATTTTATTATATATGTGTGTGTGTGTGTAAAGATATTATAAACACTAATTTCAATTCCAAATAAATTCCCAAAGTTTCATCGTAAAGTAGCACATATCAATACCATTCTAAAATATTCTCTTATTTCCTGATCCCATTCCACCTTTTCTATTTAATTAATTCAAGAGAAGCTTTGTAAAATGCTTTAGTCAGCAGTTCCCACGTTCCGAGTGAAAGGATAAAAATTGCTGATCTAAACAAATTCTTTTTTAAAAGATCCCTGTGTTCCCTTGCTTGTATTTGACATGTGTCAGAAATCCCTATCAGAATCTTAATAATATATTAGCACCGTGAAAAAATATTTTCCCTATCGATATCTCATGTTATATAAGACAAGAGATAATTTATTTCCGCCTTCTCTTGCCTAATCTGTTGCTATGAGCGGACGTGCTTTGTCCGCGCCTCTTGTAAATAAATTATGCCTTCCCGGGATGGATTAAAACGAATTTACAAATGAACATTTACATTCTTTACTGTCTTCGAAACTACCTTCTGCTTCAAAAATTTATATGTTTACATATTATATAATGTTAAAAAGTTCATATTACAAGAGTGATTATTTTTGTTCATTTAGAAGCATAAAAATTTACCTGTACGTTTGTTTACATACAGCAATAAATTATATGGTTTTACTAATCCAAATAATATAAATTTGAAATGGAATTCAAATACAAAAAAGAAATAAAAGAGAAAAATACTCCACGATAGAGAAACTGTTCCAAAGAATCAACATACATAGAAGAACAGATCACATAAAAAAATATTCTCAGGTTCTGGAATAACAACATTAAAATGCAGTAAGATATAACACTCCAATAAATCATTTCAATCCAATCGATGAGTGTTCGGCAAATCTCTTACTACAACAAAGGACCTCCAGAAAATACCTTAATAAAACAATATTTAAAAAAAAACTGATGAAATATATACAATATGTATGATGTCCACAGTCGTTAGAAGTTTTGATCATGCATTTGTGGACTTCAGGTATCCTCTGACAGAAAAGAGACTACTGAATCAACTTCTAAAAGATAACTCCCTTATTAGTAAATTACGGTATTATTGCAAGGGGAAGGGGAGTTTTTCTTTTATATGGGGACTGCTATCATACGCGATGACACTTTGAAATCATGTAAAAAATTTGTGAAACACAATAATATTTTCTGATGTCCCTATCCTTTATTAATAGTTTTCGGGTTTCTTTTTAACTCCTAAACTTGTATCGGCGCCTTTCATGTTCCCGTTCGAATTTTATTTATGACTTATTATAAACATAACATTACAATGATAATTAAAAATGTTGCAGATTTAATTTATTGAAATTTTGTTACTGTAACTATAATTGTGAGAGGCAAAATTTCTTTTTTACATCATTCTAGAACGTGTTTTAAAATATTTGCAAATTTCATATGATATGCTTGAATGATATGTAGTAATAGTTTTTCGTAACAAGTCACGGACAAAGGCACTTAGCTGTCGTTTTTCGCATTTGTGACCTAATGTTTTATAGTTAAAATGCTTGGTTTCTGTATGTCTAATCCCTTTTTTTAAAGCCTGTTGCATGATTTTAGAAACATCCTACACAAACTCAACATGTAAAGCATCGCACTTTCGTAAAAAGAAGTTTGAAAAAATCCTCGCTCCAAGTTCGATAAACTCGTATGTAAAAAGCTAGATCAGTCAAATCTGAAAAACTCACATTTTAAGTACCATTAAATCGTCACAATTCTTCAAAAAAGATTAAAGACAGAATGACAAGTGACATCGAACTTTTCAAAACAATTGGAGAAGTTCGTTCAACTTCCATTTAAACCATGAAGTGCATATATTTTACTTTAATTTAGATGGATGACGCTATCGGACAGTGAACACCTTCGGCACAATCAAAACAACCTCCCCTCTCTCATTAAGATACTTATTTCACAATCAGTTTGTCATGGAGGAACTAAAAACATCCTCATCTCCACGACAGTTTAAAGAACTTTACCGGCTTTTCATTCCAGGAAAATTTAACTCGAGCGCACTTGTTTTCTTCGAAAACTTAGGAACGCAAAAATTATTTTACCAATTTTTTTAAAGGGAAATTTTAAAAGAAAATGATACTAAATTGTTGACTCAGAAAAGTGCGAATGGATTTCTTTAAAAATGATAAATGAATAAATAAACCGGAAACTTATACTTACTTTCGGAAAATGTCCAGGTTTCAAAATTATAAAAGAAACATATGCATCAAAACCGGAAAAAAATATACAATTTTCGTGAAACACAAATATATAGATATATTTATTTTAAAAGTGAATTCTTTCTTTCATTTACTATAAAAATATTCCAAGTCATCTTTAAAAGTCATTGACTAGAGTAAAAAGGGGAATATTTATTTTTGTTTCAGAAAACTGTTTGCACAAAGATTTCGTTGTTATTTGTATATCATTATAGAACGGCAAACGAAACAGGAAGCTAGTTAAATTTTGAAATTTCCTGTCACACTGTAAAAATAAATAATAAACATTTCTTCTATCGACTTTATCAGTATTTTTTCTTTTAAATCCCGAGTCTATATATTCCTAAACACATGCCAAATTAAAAATTACAAGTTAATTAAATCAGTAAGTAAATCTCAACTTAGTTCCCCCCCCCCCTCAGATTGTAAAAAAAAAATATTTGAGTAAATTCTGTTCAATCATTCTGTTGGAGTACTGTTCACATACATTTCTGATATAAATAATTTTTTTATTGCCTTTATTGCAACGACTATTTTTGAATTAAGACAATTTTTTACTATGGAATGAATTTTAAACTGTTTTTAGCGTTCTATTTTTTTAAAAAAAATAAATCTTTCTTTAAGTTTTTAATGGCTTACTTATAGAGAAGACATATTAAAATACTTAACTCCACTTTTTTTTAATTATCAATATAAACGTAGAATCATCTATTGTCTATGGAATATTACTCAATTGATATCCATTCAGGCTTAGTACAGAAAGTATATCAAAATTATTAAAAATTTATGATATTGCACTTGTGATAAATATATGCTGGACAATTCCTTCTAAATTAGAAAAGAAACGCTATTTTTAAAATACTTAAAGAACAAAACTCCATTACTATATAGTTATCCTTCAACAAAATTATAAATTAATATACTTCATTACAAGTCATAACGGCACAAAACAGACAAAAAAATTACTACAATTAATTGTATAAGAATAGAGTGGTTTAAAATATAACCAAATACTCCTAATAAAATATATAGATTTAATATAAATGCATTCTGGCATTTATATTTAATGCCCATTTTAAGATAAAATTAAAAAAAAAATCTATTATGGGAAAGTGAAATAAATTTTTCGGAAACTTAAAATATAAAAGAAAGAATAATATATAGATTACATAACAATACAAATTTAAATTATTTATTTGATAAACTATAAATTAATATATAAGGAATAAAAAAAATTGGGAAAAAGGATATAATCAGTTTGAAAATTTTCCAGTTTTACAACTCTAATCAGTAATAATAAAAAAGTGAGAAAGATGGAAATTTCCTGAATTCTTTTAACTAGTATAAAAGCATGAGCAATTCTCGGATTTCCCACAATCGAAAAATCAATCCAGGAAAAAGCTGGAGAACAGTCATGGGAAAATTCCACCAGATTTAATAGGGAAAAACTGCCAAAGGCTCACCGACCCAGATTGACTCAATTCGAAGAACCACGCCGAATTTTGATATGATGTAGTAATAGGATAATAAACTGGAACGAAGTTTGCTAAGAAGACGATCTTGATTTCACTTTCCATACAAATAAAATATTGAATCGCTTGAACAGATACTATCGATCTCTGAACCACTGAGCAATATTAGGATTAAAGTAGGAAATGAGTGCTTTTTCCCCCTCCCACCTTTTTTTTGTTAATTCTTTAATTCAAAAATAATTTGTGATAATAGCTGTTTCAATAACCGCCTTTTTTCTTTCTTCACTTATAAAGCATTATTTCATATTTATATTCTAAAATGTATGAATATGAATTTAAACAGTGCAGCAAACATTCTAAATATTTGCATTAAGTATTTATTTAAGCTGAGTATTATTATAACCCCTATATGGCTTATATTTCCTTTAAAATCCTGAAAGATTCGAAAAATATTATACTGTTTGTGACAAAATCATTTTTTTGTGACTTGGGAATTCAGAAAATACAGGGTATGAAAGTGCCGAATTCGTTATCTTCGAAATGTCAGCTTCGTCCGCAATATCCTATATATTCCCTATTCTACATATAAAAAAATTTACAAAGAATATTTGCTTATCTTAATAGATTAACATCCTATTTAAATCAGATGAAGATTTTTATGGAGAGACATAATTTTCAGACAAAATGACATATTTAAACCAACGGGACTCATCTATAGGGCTGCACAGTTGTAGCGTCTCTTGATATTTTTTAAAATTCTGTGTTCATTTTTAAAAATCTAATTTACTATTTCTTCCACTCTGAAAGCTCGATGCTTTGCTCTTACTTTATCATTCTGAAAAGCTGATGAACGGCAAAAAATAAATAAATAAAAAATGTGAAGAGGATATAAAAATTAATGACTAAGCAAAAGATATGCATATCGGAATTATTTTTCCGACAGCGTAAGGAAGTCCACAGCACACACAATTGATTGAATGATTTAAAGACTAAAACTAATCTTTTCTCCTTTTGGATTTAAAGATATCAGAGCTACAATTCCGCCAGATCCGCCTTGAATCGAACTGATCTTCAAGGCAACTGATTATTTTCCACTTCCACAGGAAGATCGCTTTCGGTCTTTCAGTGTTTACTTATAGGTCTGGTTTATGAATTTCGGTAACGGTCCCAGTAGCCTTGATAGAAAAATATCTGATTTACTGAATACTCACATCCTTTTTATTAGAAATCAGTCTTCAGAGGAAAAAAAAAAAAAAAAAAAAAAAAAAAAAAAAAACAATTTCCAAAATGTTATTTAGATTAAAAAGTTTATAAAAAGATCAACTTTTATTAATTATTATACTTAAAAAACAATAAACGTTTTAGTTTTGCATAAAATTGTATTTTCGCTATTTTAACCGAATGAAAAGTTTAAATATAAAAACATAATGGTCGTTCTATACCAGATTTGAACATTATTAAGAAGTCTTAAAGCAGGTAAACTCGATACAAGCGAAACTTTTACAGTTAAATTTATTCTAAACATGGTTGGTTATATTTTCTGTAATGCAAGAAATGCATTATTTTGTTTCTCATAATTATTTTACGGTGAAAATTATGCATGAATGGTGTGAATGATTTGCATTATCTTTCCGAAAAAATAAAAAAGCGCAAGAATTCTGAAAAATATTTAATTGATACAAAATGCCTGGTGGTAACAACAAATTTCACATCAGATTTTGAAATTTAAAATTTAGGCTATTTAAGGCTTAAATAGGATTTTTTTTTTAATGCAATGATAAATAATTTTGCAGTTCTGCCAATTTCTGAGATGTCAATTCATATCAATAGCAACTTGACTCTCCATTCTGTATAGGAATATCAATCCAACATTAAAGAACATCAGTTTAACACACGACAGAAATTAAGTTTTGAAGTCACGTTTCTCCGACTGCAGATTTGGCTTCCGTTGACGCAGTCTCGAAAATAATAATAAATATTCACTATACAGTTTTGAGACGAAATTCAGAATCTTCGGAAAGTTAATGATTCTTTCAACAATAAAAAGTCAGAATTTTGTCACAAAATAAATATTTCATATGCATTTTAAAATTTGCACCACAATTGCTACAGAGATGCATTGTAATAGTTAGCATATGAATGAAACCCAACGGGAGTAGTCTTTCCAAAACTTTCTCGCATACTCTAATAAAAGTGCAATGTCTGACAACGTCTTGCACGGCACTGGGGTACAATAATTACGAAATATTAAACCTTGACGTAAAATTAGCATTTTTATTGAATCTATCGCGTCATCGAAGGCGAGTTATTTAGCGATTAATCCCTGGTATGTAGTTAATAGTATCCGAAAATCAAATTTGTGTTTTAAATGCGTTTTTCACAACCGATTGAATCAAAAATTTGACACAAAACTACACTTCTAATCACAACCCCCCTTTTTTTTCATAAAAATTTGATATATGCAAGTCATTGCATCTTTGAGTTATCGCTTTTACATGTTTCTAAAAGTGCAGGCCGACAATCGGTAAATCCTTTGTTGAATTTGGCTCAAGTTTGACAACTGTCTAGACTATGAATTTTAAATCTGTGCATCAAATTTTGTTTATCTGGCTACTTTTTTTTTTTTTTTTTTTTTTTTTTTTTGTTGAAAAATTATATTCGAAAAGCCGGATAAACAGAATTTTTCAGGACAGATTTTACTCAAATTATAATAGAAATCTGAAAATTTGGTATAAAAACAATATATTAAATTTCATTCGCCTAGATCAAAGCGTTTTTGAGTTACCTGACACAAACAGATACAAACAAGATTTTTGCCTAAAACGTTGAGATTCATCAGAATCTCGAGTCAAATTTTTTGACAATTACTGTATTTTCCCTACGTATACGAGACGTCACTACGTCTATTACGCATAAGAGAAAGTAAAAAGAGAAACGAGTGCAACCCGCCGAAATGAGTCTTAAAAGTTAGTATCTAATGAATAAGAGAATTTTGCAAACTGTCATATTTAAAAAAGCCGTATATCAAATAATAATAATTAAAGATACCCACCATACATATTAAAGTAAGACTGGAATGAAAGGTATTAATAATGAAAAGTAATGGCGATTATATCTTTTGCAAGTTTCAACACAAACTCATGTAAAAAGACGGACGCAGCTGTTCCATTTTAAACAAATTCAAACAATTCCTAGATTTCCTTAAAGGATTAAATTTACAAGATCAACAATCCCACACTCCCGAAAAATAATATTAAATAATGTGACCTTTACGTGGCATTTTTGAAGGAAATGTTCAAATATAAAGACCACCATTTCTTGCTATATTTTTCAGACTGATCTCACCAAAAGGACGTTCTCACACTCGAAATGGAATCATGTATGTAAACAAAACATTTACCTAAGCCAGAAAGTTCCCCCAAAGGCACTCCAACGAGAAAACAACAAATAAGCCTACAAAGCAATAAGCTCCAGGTTCCACTAAAAGGTCTCCGATTTATGGACAATCGGCCTGTTTCATAAGTAAACAGGAACTAAACGCAACCGCCTGCAAACAGAATCACCTGCAGACTTCTCAGCTGCCATTCATTCCCTCATACATGTATACATCCACGAAATCCCCTTCCATCTTGAGCGGGAGGGGTGGAAAGTAAATGTCTGGACTATATTTAGTCAATATAGCATCCAGCTATGGAGAGAGGAGGGTGGGTTTTGGACTTTTTTTTAAGGATCAGCCATTATTAGATGGATAGATTGGCCTTAAACAGACAGCTTGATCTCCCAGCTTTGTGGACAATAGGGGTCATTTTCCATAGATTACGGGGGTCGGTGAATTCATAAACCCGAACCCCACGGTCGCCAGAATTAATCAAATAGAGGGTTCTTCAACTGTTTTTTCTCCTTCCTGTTTTAAATATAATATAATACTATATAGAGAATAAAAAAAATAATATATAGGCAATATAAAATAACATATAGGGAAACCAAATATAGCGATCCAGCATATTAAAGTATAAGCATATGTTATTTCAAGCAACTAAAAAAAATTCACGAATTTTTTTTATTTATTTTTGTTACAGATGCAATGAAATTATTTTTCTTTATATTATAGTCGAGTTGAATAACAAAATAATAAAGCAACTGTTGTGTTTAAATCAATAATTCCTTTTTCAAAAGATCTAAACTGTTTTTTAAAATCTTGAAAATGATTTGAAGAAGTATTTACTTAATTTTATGCAGATCATACTTTTTAGGGTGTATATCTAAATGTTTTGCCATCAAGCAATTTATTTTCTAAAGTTCTTTCAGGACCGTAATTCACATACGATGCAACAAATGTTATCAACAGGACTGAGAATATTAGGGAATTTGATACTTAGAATTTATATACTGTGATATTCTAAGTAAGATTTCAAGCAATATTTCTCAAAAATATAATAAACCTAACATGACTGCACGAAATGTTTATAGTCAAATCATGTCGCCTCAATAATTGTTTGTCAAATTCGGCTTAATTATGAAGAGCAGATGGGGGAAAAAACCCACCTAGAAATTAAATGGGATTTCATTATCTATTGATATTTAAAAGTATACAAAAATTCGCTTAATATACACATATAATTTCATCTGCAAAACTGAATCAGTTTTAAAATCATTAATAAAAAAATTCCACCTGTTTTCACTAAGATGAAACGAGACTATTATTAGAACAGCCTTCACAGTAAATACCTTATAATTTAAATAATATGACATTTAGAATAAATCAGACGAAGCCATACTTTGAAAGATATGCACGACTAAAGCCAAATCTGAGGCTAACAAAACTGCAGAGTTTCGGTTTCCTTCAGCAGATGGCAGCACCACCAAACACTGAAAGTGAAGTCATTCAATATAATGCTTGTGTAGAGTGCACGAACTGCTTCAAATGTGTTAACTGGATATACATTTTTTTCTTCTTCAAAATAAGTAAGGAATAACACGATTTTCCGAAGATCACACTGAGTGTTAGAGTCATTTAGGAGTTTCTACTTTCAATGCAAATGAATCATGGGTTTATATGTATGGACCCTGAACGAACAGAAGAAAAGCATACGTTTTAAGAATATTTATAGCTTTACAAATTTGTTATATGATTTTTATACTTACTACTAAGAACAACATGGCAAATTCTGATGATATATATATTTTTAACGAATATGTAAGGAACCATAACTGAAAATCTAATAGACAACTTCAAATACAATTTTCATCAAGAATAAAAATTTATATTTAATAATATTTAGTGTCGCATCAATAAATTAACTTTACCTAACAAATAAATAATCTACTGTTTTTACAACGCATAAATTTAAATCTGAATTACTACAAAAAAAAAAAAACCCTAGGTAAATCATTAATGCTTTCTTATAATAATTTTTTTACACTCCTCAATATAGAGCTGAATTTATTTTTAGTTATATTAATGTCCCTTGTAATTTCGAACTCAACATATCACGATTGCGATTGTCTCATTAAACACGAATCGAACTGAATATACCTTCAGAAGATGCACTGATGTATGTATACACCAACTGCAAATTCAAAGCTGCTTTTATTTTAAATATTAAATTTTCCTTCTTAGGGTCGGTAAGAATCTATCATGAAATGATTAGACAGATTGTAATCTGGTCGGAAAGCCTCAAAGATTTAAATAAAATCATCCTAAAATATATTGTAGTTTATAAATTAAAGTTTACAGGTTTATATAAAAATTGGATTAGAAAATAAGCACCGATTATATTTTTTTCAGCTCCCATCATATCTCTCCAAAATATGTGGTTTCCTCACCAAACAATTTCCAAAATAATAAATTAACGATTCAAATTTAACCACTTATAATTTAAACCAGAAGGAGTGTCTCCCTGAAACTTTCTCGCATACTATCCAATTAAGGTCTTATTCCCCTTTCCCCGGATAAAATTATGGACCTTCGGTACCACTACAAATGCCTTGCACAGAATTAATTGAATAATAATTAAGAAATGCATATCTTTGGCGCAAATCTAACATTTTTATTGAGCCTATCGTGCGAATAAGTGTTTTGAACTAAAATTTGGCAGTAGAGTTGTAACCACAAGATAACACACCACTCATTTCCGTTATTCCGTTTATGAATTATTGTATTTACATGCATGTAAACAGATGGTCAACACTTTCACAGATTCGGTTCAAAATTTGATAAAAATCAATAATTTAGATGCTAAACGCATGTATCAGATTTTAACTATGTAACTCTTTACATTTTGGAGTTATTGAGTACAAATGTGCTAAAACAGCGAATGGATTTCGTTCAAAATTTGATACAAATTTAGAAGTTAATTATAGTCCATATACCAAATTTCATTTGCCTCGCTCAAAACATTTTCAAGTTACCGTGTTCTCAGACAGACAAACATAATGGCAAAAATATATTCTTTGAACTCAAGGAACAACTGAAACTTGGAAATTTATCAAACTCTATGAATTTTCTTGACGATTACAATACTTTATATATGAGAAAGTAATATATACAGTGGTGGCCAAAAGTGTGGACATTTTTTGAAAGTTTCATGTTTTTCAACTTTGCGTGCTTGTAGAATATATTAATTTTCACTTAAATACAAATGTTTAGATATCAAATTGAAGGTAATTCAAGTAAAATTTAATAAAAAAAACAATATTAGAATATCTGTATTACAAAAAAAGTTACGTTCATTTTAGTAGAACAAACAAACAAACATAAATCGTTTTGAATAATGAAGTGTTTTGTAATAAAAACGTACTAGCCAATCACAAACACTGTTCTGAGGACCTATCAAATGTCTGTAACTATAATTTAGGTTATTTGGATGGTAAAAGAGTTATTGTTGTGGAAATATTTTGCGGTATGACACATACTAGTACAATTAAATAGAGTATTGCTGTTTTTGAATATTTTAAGTCCTTTTTTTTAAATAAACTAATTTTAAACAAACAACACCAACAAGAACTGATTGGACATCTACAAAAAGAAGCCGAATTGTCATATTGAGAGAAAATGGCCTCTCTTATGCTGAAATTGCAAGACAAGTTGGTGGTTCAGTGACTTGTTCTGGTGTACGAAAGTTCTGTTTACGTTATGAAAAAACGAATTCAGTGGAAAATAAGGCCAAATCAGGCAGAAAAAAAATACACAATTGCTACTGCCGATAGAAAAATTAAACGGCTATGCCTTCAAGATCGAAAAATTTCATCAGATGCCATTAGATGTGAAATGAATACAGCGGGTATTGCAGTAAGTTCAAGAACAAAAAGAAGAAGGTTATCAGGATTTGGACTACCTGATAACCTATAAGAAAAAAACCATATTTAAATCAAAAGCAACTCGAAAAACTAGTTAAGTGGGCAAAAGAACACATTAAATGGTCAGAAAATCAATGGAAGCAAGTAATCTGGAGCGATGAGACTAAAATATCGCTCTTTGGTAGTGATGGTAGAAAATACGTGAGACGTAGAGTAGGTGAAGCGCTTCATCCTGATTGCATTTAAGCAACTATAAAAACAACAACAAATGCCATGATTTGGGCATGTATGTCTGCAGATGGTGTGGGCTGAATTCAAGTGATTGATGGCATCCTGAATAGCAAAAAATACATCGAAATTGTCCTGGAACCAAAATTGATATCTTCCATCAGGGATTTCTTCCCCAACAAAGCACCATTTATTTTTCAGCAGGATTCAGTTCCATGCCACACAGCAAAAGTATGCAAAGCATGGTTTCAAAATAAAGGCATAGATGTATACCATGACCAGGAAACAGCCCTGATCACAATCCAATTGAAATTTTGTGTCGACGTTTGAAAATTCTTGTACGAAAAAAACGTCCATCCAATAAAAGACAACTTATTGAATCTATAATTGATTCTTGGCATCATGTGATTGCGAAAGATGAACTCCAAACACTCGTTCACTCGATGAAAATACGCTGTGAAGCTGTCTTAAAAAATAAGGATTATCCTTTTAAGTATTGATTGTGTAAGTATCACTTTAAAAAAATGCAAATCTAAGATAGATCTTACTAAAATGAGCGTTACTTTTTTTGTAATACAGATATTGTAATACTGTGTTTGTTATTAAATTTGACATTAAATTTGTTATTAAATTTGATATATAAACATTTGTATTTAAGTGAAAATTAATATATTCTACAAGCACGCAAAGTTGAAAAACATGAAACGTTCAAAAAATGTCCACACTTTTGGCCACCACTGTATATATTCTAAAAAAATTTCTAAGAAACAAATAAGCGAAATTAAAATTCAACTCATTCTCTAGTCGAAACGGATGTATTCGATGAATAAAATGTGCTTTTCTATCTTTATCAACGTTGATTCCCAGCCACATCTGAAAGCTGGGTAAATATATCCGATCTTAAATACAACTACAGCTCTTCTAAAAATCCAGCATTCATTCTTTACGCACTCTTCTCGGAGCCATAACTCAGGAAAGCGGACACAGAAAACAAGGCATCCACTGATGCTCCCCGACCGCAAAGAAACATGGAAATGTACTCCTCTCCCTCTTTCCTCAGCTGGAATGAACGAATCTTTCATTTATAGGCTCCACTTTTCTCTATAAATCCGCAAGAATTTACAGCAGCGACTTGAAACCCAAGGAGGCTAACAACAGGTGGACCGAGAGAGGCTATCTCGCTGAAAAACAAGTCTCGGCCCCGCATCAAATTTCGAAGACCCCCCTCAACCCAGACGGGGTAAACAGACAGAATAATGATGGGGAAGGGGGGGAGGGAGGAAGCCGCCGAGCCCCAGCAGGATGTTTGGAGGTTCCGCCCATTTCGTGAGAAAGGTCGCAGAAAATGTTTTCGGCAGGTACCCGAGAGCAGACGAAATTTAAGTGTTTTGGCCTCTTCTCGCGCAGACATAACAAGCCCGGGGGAGGGAGGAAGACAGGATATGTTCGGGTGGTGTGTCAGTGTCTCTTGCCATAGTTGATTTTGGTTTTAGTTTCAGGTCGTGCAGAAGAATCGTTTCTGCATCGCTTAGTCGATGAAATATAACAATATTCAAAAATAATTTTTTTTTATAGTTGAGTTCCTGACGCTATGCGTTCTGACCCCCAACTAAGGTCGTGAGAAAT
>JAPMOR010068811.1:0-48260 GCA_026543865.1 Argiope aurantia | reverse complement strand
TATGAGTTACTGTGTTTACATTCCTGTCAAAAAAGAATAGTTTTATATACATATATATATATATACTGTCAAAAAAAGAATAGAAATGTGATAATACTGAGGATTATGGCTTATAGCCAAGAAGCAAATTCACCACCATCATTTCTATGATTCTGCACCTAAACAATGACCTCTAATGCAGCAGAATCCACACTTTTCCATTATGACTAGTCCGTTCACATGGTATTACAAAGATCTTGGAAAAATTGAATAATGTAACAAAATTATTCGTTTTAAGTCATTTTTCCTGTTATTGGCAGCAAAGGAAAAAAGACTTAACACATCCCTTACTAAACATAAAGTTTATGCTTTACTGTTACTAACGTTATATGCTACTTTTAATCAAAAATTTCAATTTTTGGTTGTGCTCTTCCTTCTTAATAAGAAAGCTCCTTAAATTTAAAAACCTTTCTTGTTGGAAATAATTTTTTATTGCTTCGGATTCATTTGGAAGTATTTTGTCTGGAACTTTATAATTTTAATCAAAATAGCCTTAAATGATCAAGAACACCAATATAATATTTCGTTAAGTTATAAATTAAGAAAAAGCTGCTTTATAGTAAAAGCTAGCTAGTTGGGGAAGGTGAAATATGTATTGAATAAATGTGACATTTTTTTCATTTCTTTAATAGAAATCCCTAAAACGAGTGTGATTTTTTAAAATTCAGTACGAAAAAAAACTAAATATAAAAACCTGAATTCTCAGATTTCAAATTTTAAACTGAATTTTATGAGGCATTATGAATAGATGTGCTTAATGCTCTGTTCGAAAAGCCATACGAAATATAAATTCTAATCGAAGCATCATAACAAATTTAGTTTTGGAAAGGAGATTTGAAAACTTTTGGGATTTTTCATATTTTCTGATGGATCGAAAAATAAATGTACAAATTCTTCTTTTTAAAAAACTTATGCTTGTTTTAAATTAAGGCTCTCAATACCAAAATAAAAAAAATGCCAATATCTCAAGTGAGGTAAGGAAAGCGAATAAAGAAATTAATGTTATCGAATCATAAAACTCTATTTGTGGCTTATCTGATCCAAAATTAGTTCAAAACTTTTCACAGTTTATCTAAATGATTACCGGCTTCAATAAAATATTACCAAATTTTTTTTAATTAAAAATACAATTAACATATAAAATTTTAAAATAAACCTTAAAATTATATCAAATAAAATAATTTTTTATGTTGTTATCTTATATCATTATTTCTATTTTGATAGATTTAACATATAACATAAAACAAATGCAAAAAAACCCCTTCTTTATATCATAGTACTTGCTCGAATTTGGGTGCATTTACATTTACTTAAAATTCTAAAAGGAACCTGGTTCAAATTTGAGCCATTGAAGTTCTTTTAGTTTGCAATTCGAATTAAAATGGAAAACGAAAAAAAAAAAAAAAATTCCTATGATTTTTGTTTTCAATATTTGTATTCGAGTTGACTTTCTCTAGGGATCTGATTGTCAATCAGACGTAATCTAATTTTAATAGCAAACAGAATTGTCTTTTTCAATTGTTTTCATGATTCAGTCAAAAAGTATCTATATTTAAGGAAAAGAAATTTAAAAAAAGGAGAATTTGCTGATGGTAATAGCATGAAATAGAAGTTTTAATTTATTTGTTAAAGATGAAGCATGTTATTTGATTTCCATAATCCGTTCTCTTTCACTTTTGAGATGATTGTTAATCTAAATATTAAAAAAATGAAAGAATTTCTTGAATGCTTCGGAAACATAAACAGACCGGAATTTTTTCAGTTGTTTTCATAGTCTGAACAGAATATTTATATTTATCATAACTAAAAGGAAATTCCCAAGAGATGATTTAATGTGATAGAAGCTTTAATATATTTTTATCGTATGTTTGGTTTGGATTTGCAAATGAAAACATTCTTTTTCTTCCTGTCGGGTTTCGCTATCAGATGTTAGATAAACACAATAAACAAAGAAAGCATGTTGAGGATATATGTATACGCGTGAAAAGTTTATCATTGCTGATTGTTTGAAATTCCTAATCTTATCTTTTCTCCAAGTAGGCGCTATGTTTATTTATGTTTGGTACGTTTTCATTCAGTTTTCTAATGATGCAATGCCATCTTCCTCATTCATTTCTTTCTTCTTCTTTTTTTTGACCGGTTCCTTTTTTTTTAATTGTGGCGTTATGCTGTCATCATCAACAATGCAATTTTCGTTGCAAAACAACAACAATCATTGATTAAATGTTTCATACATTTTTTTAAAACTTTTTTTATGATAACCAATAATATAATTTGCTTTAAAAAAAATTCTGCAATTTCATTAACATGGATGAAGATGGATCCCCAGCAATTATTTGAAGACCTTGCTTCTTCAGGAATGTTTGAAAATTGACCCATAAAAAAAGTTCGTTTGCAAGTGGAATTTATCTCGTAATCTCTCATTATGAAATCGCATATCTCGGGAGTTATAACTAAGGCTGTGCCAATTTTCGATTATTTTCTATTTTTATTCAAAAGAAAAAAATATTTTTATTATATAAATTGAAACTTCCTTTTATTTGGAGTCGTTCTGATCAATATGTTAAAGTATGCAATTTATAACTTATTATAGCTATAAATAAATGATATTACGATATATCAAAAAATATCTATATTTGTTAGACGATATATCGCGATGATGAAGTTCCGTCATTGCCCAGGCCTAGTTATAACACTTTTCCTTCAATAAAATAATCCTTGTTGCATTAGAAAAATTCTTAAAAATATACCAAATGCTCTATCGTACTTGTGAATCAAATGCGTAGCATAAATTGTATAAATTATACAACATAAATAATAAAAGTTATTATGTTATTTATCATTATCTGTGCAAGCATTAGATTTCGAACATTTTGCATATTAATTTGTAATATAATTCAAAGCATCTGAACACTTTTACGCTTTCTTTATTCCTAGGTCATTTTGATTTTGCTCCAAGATAGGAGGGCAATTTTTTCAGACTTCTAATTTTTTCAAAGTGTTGCGGTCCACCCAGTGGCGTAGATCTGCAGCATTTATTATAACTTAATAATACGGTATTATTAAGTTAATAAATGCGGAATAGGTACCTAACTATATAATTACTAACATAATAATAATTGCCACAAATTTAATATAATATCAAATGATGCATTTAATATAAAAAAATTCAAAATACATTGAAAAATCAATCATTTTCAACTAAAGTTAATTCTCGTCGTTATAGTTAGTAGAAGATTTCGTCTACTTACTGTCCGCCAATATTTCAGTATGTAATTACTATCTCCTAATCTTGCCCTGAAGTTTAAGTGTCCGTCTTATATATTGATATATATATTGTCTTAATATATTGTTATTGAATATAATATATTGAACGATATATTGTCTTAATTATATTCATCGTTGAAAATGCAGATTCAGATAGGTAGGTAGAACCAAAGAACGATGTTAAATGATATGCAACTTCTTTTTTAATTAGAATACGTCCATTAGATTCCAAAAGTTATTCGTTGGTTCTGAACAAGGTACTCTTAAAATTATGTCATTTTGAAGGAGAAAAACTTCTTTTTCCTCAAGAAATAAAGATAATACAATATTACATAAATATGTTTCTTTTAATATGGACGTCTTAGGTCTTAGTAAAGATGGTTACTCCAAAATGTCTAAGTGGTCCACCGGTCGATTGCGATCGACTTAATGCCCACGCCTACTCCACGAAGATGCTTAGTTCTTTGCACTTCGGTTCTTTCCACAAATCATGTAAACCATACTAATGTAGATTAGTTTAATTAATATGAATTTTTTCATATGTCTTATTTAATCAATAATTCTACTTTGAGTAATTTTTTTTTCTTCTATTCTTGACAGTACTTTATATGAAATATTTTTAACTTGCAAATTCCTATATATTTTGTTGATTTCATATTTTCATTTCCTGTTATATTCTCGATATTGTTCTTCTCTCTGTCTGTCTCTCACAAATAGACAGATGAACAGAATTCTTTAAAAAAGCTAATTCCGATTCAGGGAGATCTAAAGTGTAAAAATTCATCAAGATCTCGAGGTGGAATTTTATTAGTTACACTTAAGATTTTCTTTCCATGTTATAATGCAATATTTTATGATTAAATAAATATGGAATTGCGTCAAAAATGGCTGAAAAAGGTCAAGCACACATAGAAATGCAATAAAAAAATATCGGCCACAGAGATTGCCACCAAGTTACTCATTCATCTGCAATATTTTGAAATTTTAGAATCATTCAACAAGTAATGAGAATTCAGGAGAATGGGTGTTCTGAAAATTATCATTTTAACTACCATGATGATAAGAACACTTATTTTATGATAAAGAAACGAAAAAAGTAATTAAAAAGACAGTTTAAGTGCTCTTTCGGATAAGAACAAGTTTTCATTCACAGTTAATTGAGAGATGGATTGTATCATAGGCATTTTGACCTCTTCATTTCCAGCAGAACTCATAGGCGCTTTTACCCAGAAGAGATCAAGTTTATGTCGATACATTTTTATCATTCGTTTGGTTACACTTATATTCTTATTCTTCTTTGATTACATTTATATTCTATAAATTATTGTAATCATCAAAAAATTCGGGCTCGAGATTTTGACGAATCTTTACGTTTTTTTGACGAATCCCTGAGTTCGAAAAACACATTTTTGGCATTTTGTCTGTTTGTTTGTCTGTTGCAAAGATAACTCAAAAACGCTAGGAGTTAGATAGATAAAATTTGATGTATGGGTTTTACACCACATTTCTAAATTTCTATCAAATTTTGAGTCAAATCCACTCAGAGGAAACCAACCTGTTCGGCTACTCGAATATAAGTTAAATTAATAACTAAAAACGAGGTAGATTTATAAAATTCGATACACAGATTACACCTATGGAATTTTGAGCCATATTCAACAAGGGGGTTGATCGTCTATCGGTTTATGCTTTCTGAAGCCTGTGAATACGATAACTCAAAAACGCAATGACTTAAATGTAACAAATTTGGTATGCGATTGTGTGGCTACTATCCTAGTTCAGTGTCAAATTTCGCTTTCATTTGATTTTTAAAAAACGCGTCTAAAACACAAATTCGATTTTTGATATTATTACCGGCATGATTAATCACCAAAAAATCATCAGAAATCAGGTGATAGATTCAGTAAAGATGTTAAATTCAAGCCAAAGGTTAGTTTTTTGTAATTATTGTACATCAAAGCCATGCAAGGTTTCTCTGCCTTGCCTAGGGACTACAAATTTTTACGGTGTTGGATGGGGTGGATATTAGTGAGTATGCCAGAAAGTTTTGGAGAGACCATTTCTGAAGGCATTAAAGGATATAAGAACTAATATGGAATATGATGTAATCTTGACGAGTTTATCTTTTTATCAGTGTATTCAACAGATTTCTTGATTGCAAATGTCTTTGCCATGAAAACACGGCAATAATAGGTTAACCTAAATACTTATTATCAGTTTCTTGCTTATTTTGGTGAAGGAAAAAAGGTACATCCAACTGTATTATTTAGTTTAGATTCATCTTCATAAATAATATTCATAAGTATTTTCATTTAAAAAATTCATTTAATTATCAATATATATTCCATATAGCAAATCAATGAATGAAATATGATGATTTTATATATTATTTAGCAAAAAGTAAATGTATCTTCCTCCACATTTCATCTCATCTCTATTGATGAGATGTAAAAACCAAATCGTTAAATCAAAGTTGATTGGTGCATGTGCAAAAACGCAAAGGATTTCTGTTTTGTAAATATATGGTTTAAATTTATCCCCCATTGTACATAATTTACTTTTTGGCGTTTTGATATATAATTAGTTCAACAGTAAAAACAGCAAAAAACTTAAAATATTGTTTAAAGATCAAAAAAGAAATGCTACAAAATATCTTTGGAATGTTTCATTCTCTTCTTGGGCATTGGTAGAAATAGCAGTATTAAAATAAATAAATTAATTAAAAATAAATAAAAATAAGAATTAAAAAATATTATCATTAGATTTAATTTTTAAGAACACAGTTTTAATATATATTTTTTATATAATATATAATATTTTTACATTTTGGAAATACATTTGATACTAGAATATTTGCGATATAAATGAATTGAATAAGCTACTAATTTGCTAATTCTTAATTAACTACATAAAAGTTCCGGTATGCAATAAAACTTTATGATAAAATTTAAAATATTTACAAATAACAAATCTTTCTTATTTCAATTGATCCCATTCTTTGTGAATTCTTTCATATGACATTCTCTTATATTAATTTTTTTAATCTGAAATAGGAAAAGTCAAGAAAATAAATATAAAAAGGCACTTAATAAAACTGGTATAAAAAGAAAAAATAACGATTTATTGACAGCTAAAATATTCTTAAATTAATAAAAAGATGTTTTCTGTTTCAAAAATTTTATAGCCTATACAAGAACAGTTCGACTAATTATTATTCGATTAATATTTTATGCTCCTTACAAAATACAAATGTTAAAATTGCTTTCATAAATTTGTTTTAAAGATTCACAAATCAATCACAGAATTTAACCGGCGCTTTATAAAAAGGAATTTAATAATAGCTTACAGTGTTACTTTACTGTTACTGAATGGTTCTTTATCATTCATCTTTGTTTTTCTTTGGAAAGGTACAGCTCATATTGCTTATAATAGATGATTTTAGAAGGGGCCCTCCGGTATAATACCTTTCTATAATTTCTCGAATGAGTTATTACAAATTTGTTCTCTAAATCTTTGCGTGATTTCAACTATAAAACGTCTTCACAATTATGGCATGCCTATTTTCATAACAAAGGTAAAAATTTATATTTTCATTAGAATATTTCTCAGTCAAAGTAATCATCATGCGTTTTTTAAAAGTTTAACTTGTATTTTGAAGTTGTGAAAAAAAAAGCATATAGCCATGCCAAAAATGGATTTTAATTATAAATAAAAAAAATCTGTGAATATTATTATTGAAAGAATAAAATTAAAAAATTTACAAATCATTATTTCAAATGAATTTTTCTTCTCATCTTTTCGCATAAGTGTTCAAAATTTATTTTTCTATTATTTGATATACTCGGTGTTGGAGTACCTATAAATTTTCTTATTTCAAAATCATCTGCATTTAATTTTTTAAAGAATGAATAATTGCTCAAAAATGAAATTGCTATTATTGATAAGATAAAATTTTTAATTTTAAGATGGTGCACATTTTTTTCCGAAATAATTTCCTCTTAATTCTATATATATATATATATATATATAAAGACAAAATATTAGTTAATTTCTTATAACCTGAAGACGCTGCTCTCGTTTAAAGTCTGGTAAGAGTTTTTTTTTTTTTTTTGACCTCCATTCGAATCATTGATTCATGCCTCTTTTTAGACATTTTTAATCACTTCTTTCAAACAAATGGAAACCTGTTAAAAAGATATGTATTAAAATAACACATAGATTAAAAAAAATAATGGTAGAGTAATTTAAAGTTAAGAATAATTTGAATGCGTTTAATTAAAAAAAATAGGAAGAAACATTGCGTAGAAAATAAAATTGAAATCATTGAAGTGATAAAAATTAAAATTAAGATGGTTTAGAAATATTTCTTCTGAAATAATTTTCACTCAAGTTGTCGTGGAGAAAGACTAAATTTTGGTTAATTTTTAATTAATTGAATATTTAATTTATTTTTAAACTTTGAAAAATTAAAAAAATTATCAAAATAACAAGTGTGCAAAATTTGGGTGAATTTGACACAATTGTTTAGAAAGAGATGCGGAACATACGTATATAAATACGAATCCAACCTTTTTTATAACGTAATACATATAATTTTTATTTATATTAAGATGAATTTATTTTAAAATTATTTCACATTTTTGAAATAAATTAGATTTTTCTCCTCTTATATTTTAACGTTATTATTATTTTACGAAATATAAATAAAAGAAATTCTAGGAGCATAAATTTTTAGCAATATTATTCAAAAATCTACATTGTTTTTCTTCCATTATTTTGATAAATTTAATCGAAGGATCAAAACTAAACACAACTTTGAATTTAATAGTAAACCAGGTTTCTAAAAATAAAACCATTTAGACCAATTTTTATGAAAAAAAAATTAAAATTCCACCGAATCGGAAAAAATAATTCGGTTGAAGGGGCAAATGACCGAATGCAATTTTCAGATGAATCGCCTTTTCCTATTCTCTTATCTACGGTCTACTTCTGAAGAGACCGCTCACCCCTCTTTTACAACCCCCACCGTCTAAGCCTCAATGACACCATCTCCTAGACACACACCTCCAGTCCACACCTTCCATTCCCCCCCTAAAAAAGAAAATTTTAGACCAATCATGCCATACTGACAGTGGCGTGATGTTGTTCGAGGATCTTCCAATAACTGCCACTCTATCCCCCATAATTTGAAAATTAAAGTCTAGTTTCGATTTCTTCATTCATTAAAAACATCAATGATTTTAACTAATTACAAAATAGTTATTACACTTTTGAAAAGAATATTCAAGGTAGTTATAATGGAGTAATAAAATTTTTAGAATTAAATGTTAACAAATCATTTAGGGGGTGCGCGCGAGTAATGGAATCCTTTTAGAAAGATGTGGCAGCACAGCGGCCTGCCTACGTCACGCGACCGATGCTGCAAGTGAGTCCGGTAATCGTAGTACTCTCTTTTACGTCTAGTTCGTAGCTTCAAGAGCAGTCATAGCGAGCTTCCTGAAGCTCCAAAAAAATTTTCGCGATGGGACTAATATTTTTCAAAAATCCATTTAACACATTGATTACATTAGTTTTCCTTCTGTCAGTGTTTGCGCTCCAAGCGGACGGTAAGTGCCCATTCATTTTTTTCTCCAATTCTTAAAAAAGTATTCATTAACGTACGGTGTGCTCACATGGTGCCGCCCTTGCAATATGCCGGCAGGGATTTACTATAAATGTGTGTAGTTTCTGAATCGAAAAATATTTAGTTCTGTTTTCTTATATAATAATCAAAGAAGTGATAAATTTATGCTGAAAGGAGACAAATAACAGGTTGCGATTTTTTCTAGAAAGTGCTTTCTTTTATGTTAAGAGTGACTAAAGTTTATATTAAAGATCTTATTCAGAGAAGGTAAAATTGATGATGTAAACAAAATGAAATCTTTTCAAATGCACAGCTCTATTTTATTATACAAATATCCAACTTTTATTTTCATTTTTACAATAATTTTTGAACTAAAATGTCATAAATAAATTGTTCTCATAAGATTGATGATACTGTGTACTAATATATTTTAACTTTTCGATGTATAAAATGACATCATCAAAATTTAAGAATTACTTTTAACGATCATTATAAAATCAGAAAAAAAAGCAATACATTTTAAAAATATTTATTGATGTTAAATAATTTTAAAATATATTTTCCTGACTGATGTAATATTGAAATGTATTTTTCATAAATGCTATTTGTCAACATCATTTATAAACCTATTAAATGTAATTATATAAAAATATATACTTTTGTATTCATTTGGATTCTAATGACATTTAATATGTTAAAGTATCTATTTTATTTCTTTTAATATTTTAATTGTTGCATGCAATTCCATTTTATTTTTCAAACAAATTTTTATTATAATTATATATATTTTCTAAAATATTTTGGTCATTAAATAACTATTTTGTAAATTCATAACATTCAAAATAAATTTCAAGTTTTGTTTTTCACTATCTGTGAAATAAATTAAAAATAAATTTATTGATAATTATTTAATATTTGTCGCATGTATGTTTTTGGACTGATAATCACAATGTTAACAGATAGTGGATAGTGGAATTTAAATGTTAATAGTGATATTCTTTAATACTTTGAGCCTAAGATATGTGAATCGAATTTCCTCTTTTGCTAGGATTTCGTAGTATATGTTTGCTAAAATATAGTTCTTAAATATTTTTTATTTAGAACTTTAATATTAATTATTTTTAGGTAATTATTGCCTTTATTAATATCTTAAATTAATTATTTTCATTTTTTTAACTTATTGCAAGCTTTGTCTGTCTGATTTTTTTTGTTTTTTAAATTAAACATTAAGGTATAATAAGTAATCATAGTTAATTTTTAATGTAGTTAACCTTCTAATATTTTAAAGTTTCCTATGCATGTTATTATTAATGTCTGGTTATTTGAATGAATTTGTTTTTTTAAAATGATCAGATAAATAAGTTTTATATCATTTATTGGTTTATTTGATGTTAATTGTAGAAGAATGCGATAGAGAAAATAATTAATAAATTAATTAATAGTGATTGATTGTAACTATAAATTGGTATAGAAAACTACCCTGATTTTGTGAGCAATTGAAATTTATTCTTCACGAAATGAGAAGTTAAGAAAAGACAGAAAATCTACATTTTGCATTCATATTGCTATGCTTAATTCTATGCCTAATATTTTTGATATTCAATATTTCCTTGTTTTCTTTGAATGAAATATGTAACTCAAATACAGAATTTCCTTTTCCTTTCATAATTATTTAGTTGGTGCTTCTCTATACACCTGCCTTCTTATTTCCTTGTCAAATAATTTCTAAAATTCCTAGTGGTTATGGATTTATATTAAAGCTTTGAAATATTCCAAATGCATGCTAAAAATTAATTCATGTTTGCAATACCTGCTGTTTACTGAAAAATGCAAGTTATAAAAATGGATTTAAAATCAGCTGAATACCAGTTGACAAAGAAAGGTTATTAATATACAAATATCAATTCTACATAAATGTTAGCTGTAGTTTTTTAAATGTTTTTCTGAATTCTTATACATAATTTTATAATAAGCTTAAGTACTTAAAAAGTGGAATTTGATCTGCTTATTGTTGTGTTATCCTTTTTTTTACATTAGTAATTATTAGATTGATTCACTTGTTTATATTAACAAGGTTTTTAGTTTAAATTGCAAAAAAATTGCTTTTAGTATGATTATTTTGAATTTGAGAAATTTTTATTTTTAGGTCAATGTTCTTCTCACCACTTTCAATGTAGATCTAAAAAGTGCATTCCAATTTCATGGCAGTGTGATGAAGAAAATGATTGTGGAGATGGGTCTGATGAACTAAAATGTGGTAAGTGTTGAATACATTTTTAAACTTTTGAAGGTAATGAGCTTTGATTTTAAACTAGGCCCAGTTTTCATAATTTCATTGAATTTCAGGCTTTATGATTTGCAAAATTAAGTGGTGCCTGGGACAAAATTTGAATTATTTGCCTTCTTGTTACATTTGATTTTAAAGAGTAATGTATTTAGCTCGGCATCATTTTATCTTCATAATACCTCCTAAGATTGTGTCCTTAAATACATTAAAAATTTTTTATATAACACATGTTGCTTCAGAAATTAAAAAAAAAAAGTCATTATTAAAAAGAAAAAAAATTATTATTGAAAAAAAACCCGTTTTGTAAGAGGTAGAAAAAGGATAAATTTGAATTTTAATTCAATTAAAGAAGTAAGGAAATTTAAAATATTAAAGATTAAAATAATTTTCTATGAAATATTTTTAAAAAATATAACTGAACATAACATGATTTGAAAATAAATTATTTTATAGCATTCTTATTTTGTAGTAATTCTTGTCAGGGAAATTTAAAAATGAATCTTTTTTTTTTTTTCTGACTTCTTATCAGTCACTTCTCATAGTTGATATTATAAAGTAAAAGAATTCATAAAAAAAAGCAAGAAAAAAAAATGTTGAAATTTAATTTTTGAAGCTTAAAATTTAATCATTCAATTTTTATTAGTTATTTTTTTTGGTCAGAATTCATTGAGTAATTGCATGCAAATAAGTAGCACTGAAAATTTGGTTTTAATCTTGTGAAATTACTTAGAGGATAGAGTTCTTTGACTTGTAGAGAAAATGAAGAGAAAAGAGAAATCAATTCTAAATAGACCAAATAAAAATAGTTGCGTTCCATAATAATATATTTCATTCACTTCCCCTGAATATTTAATTTTTGGATATTTAATATGTAATTTTTGTTAATGAGACATTATTTTTATTTCTGCTGTTTCGATTTTTTGTAGCCTTTCATGTTAGAAGTTCTTATAGTTCGATTTTATGTAAATGAGAAAAAAAATCTGTAGTTGGCAATTTCTTTTAATGATTATTAAATGACTTTTTTTTTCATATTTATGAATTTTATCTAGATATGCAATATTGGTAACTTTTGTTCCCAATTTTCTAAAACTTCGCATGATTAGTACCAGAGCGAAAATGTTCATAGTAACTTTAAGAAGCACATAAAGCACTATTTCTTTGCTTAATTATTCATATTTTTGATTTCCAAAAGCTTTGATTATGAACAGATGTCTTCGCGCATTTTAAAGTTTTGGTGCTTCGAATTTGTTAAACGTCACTGAACTGTTTTGTTGTTGTGAACGTTTTTTTTTTTTTTTTTTCTCTTTGCTGCTGCTTGGTGGAATGCCAAACTCTTTCTAGAGCAAGGCGATGCTAAATATGAACATTCTGACTTTTCACCTTTCCTTTTTACTTCAATAAAATATTATTTTTTTCCGCCAAGGAAGTGCTGAATGAAAATTACTTATGAACAAAATAAATTTTGGTCGTTTTCTTTTACAATCTGAAAAAGTTATTTTAATGGAATGCTATTAAAAGTTGATGAGTAAATATTCTGATGAATTATTATTGCAAAAACGGTGCTTAAATAGTAAAATATGATATAAATATGCTGTTGTAGAATAGAAAGACGAATCATTTAAAATAATTGGCTAATCTGAGCGTTGTAAAGCTATTAAACAGAAATTCCGAATTTGCAGCGTCATGTTATTCATATAAATTGCATAACTTTTCATCGTTCGATCCATGTCACCTTATTCTGATGCATCATTTTACCGTCACCTGAAAATAATGTCAAATGACGAAAATGTAGTAATTTTCCGTACAGAACTTCGGCCAGTGTCTAAGGTATTATTTCTGTAAGATCGAATCACGTGACGTCTGCACCCCCAGATGTTTGGTTCTTCGTTGGCCCTTTCGAGGTGACGTCATATCGTACGATTCAAGTTGAGCGGTTTTGAATTGTATTCCTTTCTCCCCCCCCCTCCTTCATCGCTTGACGTTTGAGTACTTACCGTTCTGCCTCAGTTCACAAGATAGAATCTGCCGGAGATATTTAAAAACTTTTAATTTTTTTATTCCTGCTCGGTTCCCAAAATTAAAGTGTATATTCTAAAACAAGTTTGCCAATGGAATTGCATGCATTGCTTAAAAAAAAAAATGGGATTTGGATATTTTTATTTTATAATTTTGAAATCGAAGAATAAAAATTGGCACTCCTTCAATATTATTTTAAGGTTGTACAAATTCTCCAAAGATAATGCCAAATATTTGGGTTTTAAAATAATGCCCATATATCGTATTTTATAAAACATGATGGAATTTCCTCTTAACATATTACATATGTGGATCAAATGTAAACTTTATTTTTTTAAAAAAATCTTAAAAATATTGGTTGCCGGGATATTTTTTTTCTTTATATCCACTTTAATAACTCCATATTTTCCAAATATATTGGTTATTTTTATTCATGTGCTATAAAATGAAGTTGAGCATGTAAGATACCATTTGTGTATAAATTTTTCTCTGAGGAATACAAACAAATAACATCTCGAAAAAGCTGTGCTTGGGAGGATGATCAAATGTTGTTCTCAGTAGGGTGTCATCACGAACTAGCCATCAATCAGTGCAAAATTTCAATAAAATTTATATATTAAAAATTCTTTATACAGTTGCATTAAGTATTCGTCATTGCAAGTGAATGAATAACAAAACAATTATTTAAACTTTAAACAACAAACTTTGTTTTAAATACTAATATAATTTAAAGTCGTCTATCGCTATTCGTTTCGTTTATTGTTGATATATTTTTGTAAAATACTCTCGTTTCAATTGTACCAAAATTTCAACAATGAATCTAATACAAGTTCAAATATTAAATGGCAAACTCATAGTAGAAATATTAAAATATGTAACAACATACCCATGTTAGAAAGGTTATGATTTAAAGAAAATAACCGTGGATAATCCTTATCCTAATATATTTGCATTTTTAAGAGATATTTTTGTCAATATAATTTTTAAATTTTGAGTATTTCATTGGTGATTTTAAAATGTGCTTATTTATTGGGAAACTCGCAAGCAAACGAGTGTTAGGTTCTATTTCATTTTTGTGTCATGAAAGTTAAAACAAAACAAAACTTTATTAGTCTGTAATAATTACTGGTTTATACTCTATTTTGGAAAATATTTATTAAGACAATCATGAAATGGCCACAATTTTTGTCCTCGTATCCGAAGTTTACAAGGGAAAAGTGTTCTAAAAAGAATTCAAACTCTCTATAAAATGTGATAAATCTCCACATTTGAAACTTGAATCCTAAAACCACACTTTTGAATTATGCCTGTCTTTAAACCTTAAAAATGCCTTGAGCTAGAGGGTAAAATTGAGCTTGTTAGCAGTATACACTATATTTGTAAGTTTCTATCAAATTTTGTAAATCCACCGAATGGAAATCTGTGTTTGTATGTAAACGGTGCAACTCAAAAATGCTGAGAATTAGACGAATAAAATTCAGTTCTAGTATCTGATTTGAGTAGGTCAGTATCAAATTTGATCTCAAATTTCGGTTTCAATAGAGTGAAGAAATGTGTTCGAATTGCTTACTCGGTTTTCTTCATTATACTGCGAAGGACAAAACGCTCATGTGCCGGACTCGGGAAAAATAAAAACTGAGCACATGGCACTTACGGCCTTTTTAGATGAGGAGGAGGAGGGGGGATCTTTATTAGAGAGTGCGAGAAATTCTGTCGCATATTCTGTCCCATCTATTTAGATCTTAATAGATTAAAAACCAGTTTATATTCAGTGTATATATATTTATCGCGTAATTTATAACTAATAGTTGTGGTGTCTTAAATTAAAGAAATCTATCGTCTTTTCCTCTTCTATTCTGTTACTGAAGGTAATTTATCTCCAAAATAATCTTCATATTTGTTAAATGAAGCGCGCGGTTAAATTTTAATGGCTAGTAAACCTTTTTATTGAATCGTAAACTGAAACTTTATTACTAAATTGATTATGCATTAGGAAAAAAAATTATATCGGAAGAACTTTTAGTATCATTTTTGCTTTTCATGTTTTGTAGCATGAATTTTATGGTATTATTAAAAAATGACAAATGAAAATAATAGTTCATGTTACTACAGTTACTTTTTGTAAAGATTTGTTGGGATGGTTGGATTGCCTCCATTTCTAGTCGGAAAACCTTATTTATTATGACGCAGTTCTTGTTTTTAAGATTTAATCATTAATTTAAATTATTAGTATCTTGAAAATATCAGTTAATTTATTCATTATCAGCATCTTCCAAGGATTATGCTAGTTTTCTTTCTGCATTTTAACAGAAAAGTTACAAGTATAGTGTTAAGATTTTTTTTACTTTATTGTAAGTAACAGTTGCAATAGAATTCATTAAACGTGTATTGAAAAATAAGCGCTGTAGGATCATCCTCAAAGTAGGCCACTCACTATGATCGTTAGGAGGGAACTAGATATCGAATAATCACAGAGCTGATTATAGGTTACATATGTGCCTTAGGGTTAAAAAAGAGAACTAGTAACGTTGCCAGACGTTTTCCCTCCTCTCAAAATTATTGTTTACGTTATAGAAGCAGCAGTTGTGAAATGTGAAATTGTTTCCGATTTGAGTTTTCACTAATAATAATAGCTCATTATTAAACTTTATGACTTATTTCGTTTTAGTTTGGATTGCCAGTACCCCGTGGTATTTCCGTCTGGAGGCATTAAAAAGTTCATCAAGTTGGAATTTAAGGAAATAGTCGGCATTTTTGCAAAACTTTTATTCTGTTTTCAAAAAAGTTACGATATCTTCTCGTCCAGTTGATCGAAGAAGTTTGTTGAAATTATTATTGGGGGAGGGGAGAGTTCTGGCAACAAAGAATTATTTTTTGAAGTGCTTAGCATGCGTTAGAATATTTATTTTTTACATTTAAAAAAAATCGTTTCGTTTCGATTCTTGCTATAATAAAATACATAAATAAATGATCTTCAACTTGCCTTTATTAATATAGTATGAAAATAGAAAATATTTTACTACAAATATCAATATTAACTCAAGATAGTAAAATTATGAAATGTTGTGGCAAATAAGCAAATTAATATTTTAATCCTTTTTTTTTGAAATATAATTTATTTTTGATGAAAATAAGAATGTTCTTTTGTATAATTTTTCTTTAATTTTATTTATTTTTAGCTGTAAAAGTTTTTATTTTTGAAAATCTGCCGCTGTGTAGCCTTTGTTGTGGCATATAATCCTTAGCAATTACTTTCTTCACAATATCATAGGTATTGTATAAAATTTTAAGCCGCTGTTACATAAAGAAAAGAAAATGCGTTAAAATCTTCCACCTTTGCAGGCTTGATACAGTTAAAGAAAAGCATTTCATTATAAATGAAGCGAAACCAATTTATTATTTTGAATATGCGAATATAAAATTTCGTTGGTTTCTCGGTAACTTGCTGTTCAGAGTATATCAGAAGAAGTGAGATCTTGCTACCAGTCATAGAAATCTTTGAATTTTGTTACCTTCGATTTCTTACAAGAGGAAATCATTTTTTAACATCAGCATCAGCTTTCGTATTCGTATTCGTGTTCTGCTTGCATGGCCTTCAAGGCGGCCATTTGCAGTTGGATGAACTTGAACGTTTCAAAAGCGTCTACTGCATGTATGTATACATGCATGTATTCGTAGTAGATATCAACTTTCAGATGACCAGTGAAGGTTCCGTTTGCAATTAGATCTGGATTGATTGTAAAATGTGATGGAGTATAGTGAGTTAGCTTTGGGCTGTCGTGACGTTACGGTTCAGAGGAGACAAGCGGGAATTTTCTATGCTAAATGGTTGACCTTGTGTATATTCATATCAGCGTTGATTGAAATTTTGATTCTGAAGTAGCTTGCGGATTGGTAGACACAAGTACAGTTATTCTTTCTTTTCAGTTGGTATTCTCATCACGTTCCCGCCCTAGAAATTAAAAGAAGCTAGTTTGTATGACGCGCTCGTATCAAAATTTAATAATAATAATAATAAAAAGGTGTGTAAACTAAATAGTTAAACATATGTAATTGTGAAAGTCACTCTTTTTTTTTATGATTCAATTAAGGAATAAATGCCTGTAAATATATACACATGCATCTTATTTTAGCCTAGTATTTCTTTTTCGTTAAAAATTAAGATACAACTCCAAAAAATATTGAACAACTATCCACATCACAACATGAATTTTTAAGACGATATAATTAGTATTTAAATAATAATAATCAAATCGAGATACGATATGATTTTCTACTTCTGCATTCTAACCAGATTTAATTGAATCAAGCAAATGTGACCTGAAATATTGTATTAAAAAATAATTAAAGTACAGTTTCTTTGAAATAAGCGGAACGTTTCTAAATAATTGTATTCATTAAGTTCGTTAGAAGTTTTTAAAATTTTATAATTTATTGAATGAGTTTTTCAAAGGGTAAATGATTCAACGAGGATTTTATTTTGTGATTATTTGTTTTATGGGGGTTGCTGTTTAATATAACGTGATGGAGTGCTGACGCTAAACAGTTATGTGCATATTGATATGCGTAGTAACTCTGAGAGAGAATTCTTTGTTTATTCTCCATTATTTCTCACGCAACTGCTGCTGTCCTCAGTGTAGTTCTTTTTATTTTCCGGTCATTTTCTTACGCAAGCTGTTTTCGTTTTGTCCACGTGTTACTTATTGACACTGCCTCACCTCATTTAGTACCTAAGTGACGCAGTGGCACCTTTACCTTGAACCTCCCCGGGGCGTAAAAGATTAATCTACTACTCTTTCCAGTGAAGGCTCGACATATTTAGCTGTCACAAATTAATTCTAGGTTTTTACGCAAATGATTTTTACTACCATTTTTATATTATCCAAAGCTGCATGGAATTTTAAATGCTTTACGTCGAATATTCGATTCTATTTGGAAACAAATCAAACGTAAATTAACGTTGGTTAAAAAAATATTTCCCCATCAAAATTTGATTTAATGTTTCAAATTATACTGTAATGATTTAATCAATTTATTATTTGTGACGTTAATCATTACCTTAAATGTGACGTATTTTTTTTCTAATTGGTGTTTTGTTGAAGCAATTAAAAACATGTCAATCTTATAATAATAGTTTTAGTTCTGAGTCTTTTTTTTTGTTTGTTTAATACACCAATTTTTACATGTGTAAAAAGTTAAAATATTTTTTCTGTTCCTCTTTTAAGACTCCACTCGTGCAAAATTACGCAATTTTATTCATTTTAACAAATTGAAATCTTTCAGAAAAATTGTGGTTATATTTTTCTATAAAACAGTGAACATTTTTTTTTTCATATTCAGTGTAAGAAATTTTTTGTAATAAAAATGTGATAAATGTCTTGCCTAAATCTGATTTTAATATATGTGCACGTTAGTGTAAATGATTGCTACGCTTTAAAATTTGGTTGCTACTTACTAATGTTTTTTTCTTTCTTTTTTTTAATGCAGTTATATAGGTTTTTGTGTGTGAATTTATGTGTCTGAGCAATATAAGATAATACTGAAGAAAGTCTTGAGAGGACAGAAAGTGATTAATTCATCTTATCTCAATTAAGTTAACAAAGTTTGGAAGATCCACCTGGGTTGAATCCTCCTTGCAATTACGTTTTTTTTTTTTTTTTTTTTTTTTTTGTTCCTTTCATTATCGGTTGGTGTTTCTAGGCCACGGTCTTCAAGCAAGTTTTAGAAACTTCTAGGTCATTGCATTTTCGCCTCATTCAATTTGCTGGCAACTATCTTCACTAGACGTTTTTGTAGACATTTATTTTCAGGCCTCTACTTAAGCGTCACCTTTGCTTCAGTATCGGAACTTTTTATAAAGGAGGGAATTTGGTCCGATCAAACGTGAAATCGCAGCAACTCTTTCCAGCGATTCGTTGCCAGACATTTCTTATTAAAAAATAAAGTAGCGAATTCAAGACCATTGACCTTAAATTTTCTTTTTGTTAAATTGTTTTTAATCTACTGCAGATGAAAAATCGTTTTCATATACTACTTGCTCCAGTTTAAATTGCTCTTGTAAATGACAGTATTCGTCTATCAGATAAAATATTTCGAGATTATGATTCGAGTTGACGATTAAATAGAAATGAAGAAAATACTAAGCAAGAGATACGAGAAGATTTTGAGTGAAAGAAGTAATCTTCGGCTAGACTAAGATCAAAGGAATCGGCTTTTCTTTATTTTCCAAACTAGTATGCATGTTGATTTCATTAGCTTTGAATTTTTTTGATCATCACAGCTGTTGTTCAGTTTAACGATTAAATATCTTATTTATTTCAATTTGAATAAAATCGAATGGTATTAGAATTTTAAAGTACGGATTTTTGATAATCATTTTCATTAACAATTTTTTTTCTTTTAATTCTGGCTACTGATAAAACTATTGAGTTAACATGGAGTTCCCAGAATGTCCTAATTTTTGACTCTTAATCCCAGATTAAAAATGCTTCGGTTTTACTAAGAGTTAGATTTAGATGTTTCAGATAATCCTGTTTTCGATTTATTAGTTAACTGTTTAGCTTACTTCGCTTTAATTTTTTTCTCTTCATTTTCATTTTTCGTTGATTTAATTAAAATTAGATTAAATTAGTTTTTTAAATTAAAAAAATTAACATCTAAAGAGTCCCTTTTAATTGTATTATGCATATATTATGGTCACTTTCTCTATACGACCCATCTGTGAAATTCCATGTATGAAGGGGAGGAAATACTAATCTGTATTCCTAGACATAGTAGCATTATAATGTTTTGGAATGGTTTATTTGTCTTCATATTTTTAAAAAAATTACTATATATTGTATCGCAAAGGCATCGTGGGCATAAAAAAGCAGATTTTTTGCCTTGATAATTGACGGTACTTAAACAATAATTAAAGCAATGAAGGGTATTGTAAAATATACGGAAAATTTTGTAAAATTAGCGGGTAGGGATTGCCTGAAACTTTCTAGTAAAATCTCTAATAAATGTGCTTGAATATTATTAGCCATTGCGCTATTGGCGAACAATAGTTACGAAAGAACCTACTGGAATGCGCAATTACTAGAACATCGAATATGAATCTTGGACGCTCCCTCCCCCCACGCACGCACGCACACACACACAGACAGACAGAGAAAGAGAATAAAACCGAAATTTGATTCGGAATTACAGTTGCAGTCACAAAATCACATACCAAATTTTATTGATTTAATTATTTGCATGTTTGGATAAGTACAGACCGACAGATGGTAAACATCTTGACGGATTGGGTTTCAAATTTGATAGATATCTACATTTTAAATGTTAATTTTATCCATCTAGTTATCTGCGTTTCGTAGTTATCTTATATTCAGGCGGCTGGAATAAGATATTTTCTTTGAATGGATTTTGTTCAAAATTTCATAGAAATCTACAAATTTGGAGGAGAGACCACATGCTAAATTTCATGCGTTTAGTTTATAGCATTTTTGAGTTATCGTATTCACAAACGTACAGACAGACCGACACAATTCCAAAAATGTGTTTTTCGAATTGAGGGGGATCTAAAATGTGGAGATTCGTTAAAATCTTGCATTCCAATTTTTCGATGATTAAAATAATTTCTCTTTTTATACGTCGGGTATGAGAAAGTAAAAATTATTAGAATTAGAGAAACATTGATTGAAGAACAATACTGAAAAGCTAATTCCCTAATTTAAATTTCAAATTTTTATAAAAATGTTTTTCTTCGTGTGTGCTTGAGCGTGCGCGCGCCATAATATGCTTTGAAGTTATTGAGGAAAATACATTATCATTTCGATTAGTTTTTAAATAATAATCTGATAAGAATTTTGGGGGAAAAAAAACCCTGAATGCCAAATTCGGATACACTAGGTTCAACATTCTGCGTTCTTTCGGAACGACTTCTGCATCATGCATGTTGCATTTGGCAGGTTATTTTCGATCTTTACATATTACCATGCTAAAAATACCTTTTCTGCTTTATCTGATCTATTCCCATTTTTTTGGAGAAAACAAATTCAATTAACTATGTCATTGTTTATAAATTGATTTTATTTATTTATTATGACAACTGCTGCCTCGAGGGGAAGTTCAGAGAATCTGGTCATTTCATTTATATATTCGAGGTTTTTATTGCGATATTGTATCGCGGGTTCCATTTCGTACAATTTTAAAAGAACTGAAAAATATTTATTTATAGGGGTTGAACTACACTAAGAATTAATTGCTTTGTGTACTTTTTCTTTCATAGTAAAGGAAACAATTATTTCGTGTTTAGGATATTCTGTTTTGATAGGTTGCAGTTGTTTAATGCTTTCAATGCAGGAAACACTTCGCATATTTATAGTGATGTTATTTTTTGATTACGTATTTAAAGCAATTTTTATGGCTCTTCTTTCTTTTATTAAAACTTCTATGCAAAAAAAAGAAGAAAAAAAAGTACCAATTTACTGGAACTTTCTAGAAAATTTAATCACCCAGAACAATATTTCGCTGGATCCGATAATTTGAATGGCACGTGTTGAACTTTCCTTGCAAGTATGTTTTGATCCGGTGATCAGGAAGTCAAGGCTGCATAATTTTTTTCACCGCTTTTGATATAATTTCTCAATCTCCTACTAAATCAGCTAATGTTGACTTTATAACTTCTGCTGGTTTCAATTCTTTTTTTCCCTTGTCAATTTCAGATGGACGACTCATGCCTTAGAAATTATTAATGAAGGAATGGACGAACAAGTTTCTTTTTGATTGATTGATTAAAGATGTGTTTTTATTCCGGATGTCTTTGAGAAAATAACTGTTCGCTTTCCAATGAATCTCAAAGAGAAATTGATGGAAAGTTGAGGAAAAATAGTTTGCTCTTGTCAAGAAAAAATAACGATTTTCTTTTGATCACTGTTTTCCGCCATATATTTTTAAAAACTCCATGGTGTTTAGGTTTTGTGTTATTTTTCAAGGCTATATTTAATTTTCATTTGGTGGTTTAAGTTAAGCAAGAAAAAGTATAAGTTAATATTTAGTTTTCAAAATCAATTCTGAATGAATACTTCTTCTTCTTTTTTATCTTCAAAATACTTTATCTTCAAAATAGATAATTTATTTTTGCCTATGTTCATTTAACTTAATTTTTGTAACTAGTCTTCTTCAGTGACCTGCTAATCCGCCAGAAATATTGGTTATGCCTAATTTCAATTAAATCTCTTATGATTCCATCAAAAAAGTAATTAAAAAAACCCTTGTTATTTTAATCGCTGTTCTTTTGTTGTGTACATGAACCTTGTTAATAAATTCCAGTCCCGCGGCATTAAAATTTTAAATTTCTGGGAATTGATTTCAGATTGCACATTTCCTTTTAAATATAATCTCTTTCCTTAACTTTCAATAATGAAAGAAAACCACGCGATGAATTAAATATCTGATGAAACACTGAAACGATTTGAATTTCATTCCGACAATAAAACCTATTAATAAAAAATGAAAAAAAAAATGCTTTTAAAAATTGTTAAAACTAGGGGAGAATCCCACACGAATTAAATTTATTACATTAAAAAGACAGTTTTTAAAAAATTGATGCAGAATTTTGCAATAATATTTTTGGGAGTTATCATGGAAAAAAATACATATCAAAACTTAATACTTACTTATGGAGTTAACTTATTTTGTGATAATTACCTCCCAAAACAATTATATAAATATCGCGTAATACTAAATTATATTAAAAATCGATTAATTCATCAAAATTTAAAGAAATTGTTCCGAAGTTCTCATCCTTACTGTTCGGAAACAACTGTCATATTTGGAAGTTCTAAGTTAAAACAGTCTGGCATATTAAAATGCGCGCGCATACACATTCATGCACCTTTATTGTTAACAGTATCTATAAATGTAATAGAATTGGTGTAGCATTTTTTTTAATACTTCATTTGCGGAACATACCTTGATATGCAAAACAATGTTTGTTTTTTTTCTTTTATAAAAACGGTAGATCGGATAACTTTTCTATTTTATTTGTACATAGTGTGTATTTTTTAAATCAATTCATTTTTCAGAAGATGAATTTTTTTAGTTTCATCTTGTGAGATAAAAAAAAAAATCGGATTCCATTTTTTTTCTCTTACTGTAATATTTATCTGATACCGATTTTAAACTGACTTTGAACAGAAAACGTTAAATGATCTTTCGAGTTCATCCTATGAGTCAAAAGGTAATCGTCTATTTGAACAAATAATTCACTTGTTAAATGTTTATGGCCGTGTATATAACCGTCTAGCAATGTCTCATAAATAATGCATATTTGAGGTCGTTTATCTGCTCGGATGTATGTAGTGTATTCGACTTACGTATAGCTGAATGATCGGTTTGGAATATTTTTTTCCCCGCCGTTGAAACGAATTAAAAAATGAAAAAATTATTCGGGCATAAGACATGTTCACAGGTTTTATTTACTTGTTGGTAATTAAAGAGCAGTGATGTTTCGAATTTTATTTTAACTGTGGAAGAAAACCAAAAAAACCAAGTGTATTATTTATAATTTTAAAATTCATGTTAAGTGTTTAGCTTCTGTGCTATAATTATTTCGCAAAAAATGGATTTTTATTATCTCGTTATATGACTGATTCGTTTTATTTATACCTGAATTGTGTGCACTTTCTGAAATTCTGATTCGGTTTCTTTCCAATATTTAGATTTGAAGTGTATCTTCAGGAAATATAGACCGAATAACTTATGTGATAGAATTTTCTGAATGTCTGTCCGAAACTTTGTCTATAGAAGAGCATTG
Source organism: Argiope aurantia (assembly GCA_026543865.1). NCBI lineage: Eukaryota > Metazoa > Arthropoda > Arachnida > Araneae > Araneidae > Argiope > Argiope aurantia. Next base: position 24,227 of record JAPMOR010068811.1, on the reverse strand, counting down.
AAAAACATTAAGTGCAAATTTAGAACAAATTTAACCTGTTAACTAGGTATGACGAAATATTTCATTGCGAAACAAATTGAATATAAGTTTAACAGGTTAATTGTAACTGTAAATTAAGAAAAACGAATTCTAAGAAGGAAGACGAATTATTAATTTATGTTGTTATATGTGTTTGTATGTGTGTTGTGGTGTTTTTCTATGGGATTATTTTTATTCTGAGTGAATAACAGCATATACCACTAGAATCACAGTATTTAATTTTCTTTGTTTGCTTCCTTAAAGATACTTCTACTAGTCAGCGTTTTCTTAAATAGGGGCGTACGGATTAACACCGGGAGTTGCAGAAAACATTTTTATATTGTAAAGCAAAATGCTTCAAGACAGTTCAACATTTCAAAGTTGTTAAACTATTTGAATGTTAAAAAAATCATTAAGATTCATTTACAATATATATATATATATATATATATAATATAATATATAATATAATATAATATAATATAATATAATATTATGCACTAACCCAGGCCGCGGTGGCCAGGTAGTAAGATCTCGGTTTCGAAACTGGAGGGTTTCAGGTTCGAGATCCGATTCCACCTAAGAACCGTCGTGTTAGTGGGTCTAGTGCATGTTAAATCCGTCGGGGCCAAGCGTCCTCCCGCTCAGGTGTCGTCCTCGTCGTCTGACCGCGGTTCAAAATTGTGACATCCGTCCCAAAATAGCCCTCGTGTTGCTTTAAAACGGGATTTTAATATAACTTAACTAAACCATTAACTAACCCGGTCACGTTTTGTTTTTCAGTTAAAGATGAATGGATAGAAAGATTAATTGGTTAACGAATTTAGATATTGTTTGCAAAAACCGAATAAGGATTAAATTTATAAACTGAAAAAAAATGGGAGAAGGGGGTTCACGAGCCGCCATTAAACATGAGTTACTGATAAGTAAAAATCGAATCAATATTGGAAATACAATTCAGATCGTGGGCAAAATACAATTCGAACCCAATAATATGGAAGAGAACTTGGCGAAAGAATACAAACTGCCTTTTCCTCATGCAGTTTCTTTTCTTTTTTTAAAATCTGCTTTTGGTTTCCATTTCCGTCCGTCAACAGATACGTACTATTCAAGACTCCCTTATCTCTTAGCTGTCAAGATGCTTTGGTAATGTTTGGAAGTTCACACTTCTGAAATGAACTGGTATCTTATCGTCGTATTACTGCATTGAGTGACGCTTAAGACCTAGATAGTGAGTAATTTTAACTTGTCCTCTTTTTCATCACTGTACTAATACACTGCAAGCGATACCGGAACAGTGAGATAAGACTAATATAGTTATAATTGTTCTGCTCTATTTTAAAGTGTAGCGTATTGAATTAGTCTTTTTTTCTCATATTATACGAAGAGAAAATATTGCAATTGCCCAAAAATTCAACCTCGAAAATTAGATATATTTTCTTGTTTCACAGTAAGTCCAAAAAATACCTTTATTTATTTTTTATTTTTTTTGAAAATATATCTGTTTGTCTGCCGTTTTTCTGAAAACGATAGCTTTAAAAAAAAATACCCGAGTTACAAGTATGAAATTCGATTTTTCACCAATTAGTAGATTCTTCTCAAATTTTGGATGAAATCTTGTCTGTACGTCCGTGCCGTATGAACTCGGTGCTCCAAAAATCCAAATAGCTGACATTTGAAATGAAGCCCACTGACTTATTATAATTGTTATAGATCTTACTAGATTTTGGATCTAACTTGTCAAAAGTTTAACTGTCTATCTGCCCGTACATTTCTGAGCATGTGAACATCAAAATGCATCTATTTCGATAAATGAAATTTGGTATTTTGATCTTGTCACCACGATTACACATTCGCATCAAATTTTGGACCCGATCGCTGGAAAAGGGAAATACCCTTAGCTATCTTTCTCTACATTATGAAAATTGTCATGGCGTGGTGGTAAGGTCTCGCCATTGTAACGGGAGGATTCCAGGCTCGAACCTCGATAAGTTAAGCGGGTTTGATGCCCGTTAAATTCGTCGCGGTCAAATATCTTCCGCCTGAGAGATATAATAGCAAATATCTCTCGCTTGAGAGATATTTACCCCTCAAATATTAAGTTCTGAGAGGGATGTCAGTTTGAATTGACCATTGCTCAGAATTACAAAGTCTATTCCTTAATAGCCCAAGATACTTGAAATGGTAATTAATATAACTGAACTAAATTACTTCACTGCTCTCGGGAGCTTAAAAGCTCCACATGGTATTAGCACACAACAAAATCGAGAGAATACTTCCTATTTTTCTTTGTTGCGTTTCAACGGCAACAATTTCATTTGCGTATGTTTTTCATGCTATATAGTAGTAATAATTTGTAGGCAAATATCCTGTTGCAAACTGTGAAAAGAATTCTAATTTAGTTTGTCATTGTGAATCATAGGCACTTTCTTTGAAGTTGAAATTAAATTTTTTTTTGCTCATTTCTGTGCTATTATTTGTTTATGATTAATGCTTATTTCATCGAACCTCGTATGCATTTCACCCTTAAATCTGCTTGAAAATTTCTCATTAATCGTTTCAGACGTCGGAGTGTATTGGAAAAAAAATAGCCTGGTTTGCTAGTTATTAATAAAAATATTCTTGATTCTCTCTCTCCCCCCCCCCAAATGTAAGTTATAATAAATAAATAAATAAATAACTGACTGTTGATGTAATTCAAAAAAAACATTTCGGAAAAAATTATCCTTTTCATGAGTTATATACTAATATAATACACATGGATTCACTGTAACGTTGCCAATTAAGTTGAATTAATTTAAAGAAAAAGTAATAATGAAAAATATATATTTGTGTAACTTTTCCTATTTTGATTTTGCAAATATTGTTGTAATTTATTTTTTCATGATTTTTTTGAAATATTTTAGAATTTTTAAGAACCTTTGTGCCCATGGTCTTGAAATAATCACGGTCCCTGTGTATTTAATATTTCTCGAGACAAAAATTCTTTTGTTTTAGGCCGCATTAATCAAAAGATGACCAAACGTCTTGAATCTCCACTTGTGATCTTGAATTGAAAAAGTATCTTTATTTAAAGCCAAAAAATATTGGTATTCTAATCATAATCTCTTGGAGCTAGTAAATCATTTGAGTCTTTCCTATTGCTTGAGAAGATAAATGTATTTAAATTGTAAGCCATGTAGGATGAATTTGATAGATAGTCATATTTCATAATTATGTGTTAAACACATTAACTGTGCCACTACTGATGATGAAATTTATGAGATTTTAAAATAAATAAGAATTACGAAACCTGTAAATATGATGTTTCATCTCCGTTTTGAATGATCTGAAAATAATGATGTGCAAAACCCCCCCTTCAAAACTTGCTGAGTGTGCAGAATGATTGTTCAAATGGAGGGAGATAAAAGAATTTTTCCTTCTTATCTTCCAGATCGCGTCCTCCCTACTTTATATAATTAAGGCACGAAAAAAGTGAAAGATGGCTAAAAGTGAAGTGATATGATAAGAAAAGAACCGTGGACTGTTACTTAATTACGTTATATTAAAAAAAAAATGAAATGCATTAGCACCTTTGCTCTCCGTGATTACTAAATGCATGAAAGCATTAAAGGCTGATACAGAAGCAAAATTAGATTAGGATTATTATTAAAATTCTATCCTGATTTTTTTCATGCACTTAGAATGGTCCATTCCTGTGCTGATCTGCAATATTTAACTATTTGATTTCTGGTCTTGTTCAAATTAGAATTCAAATCTACAATCAGCTAATATGAGCAATGGTGTTCAAGACAAAAAATATTAGTGTATCTACCTCTCCTCTGGCTCACTAAAATGTATGCAACAAATAAACCATTTGGCGCAATCAACTTCTCCTTATCCCGCACAAAAACAAAAAACAAAAAAAGTCACTGGGTTTTTGAAATTAAATACTCATTGAAATATTTATGCTATGATCATTGTAATTTATCACTTATCATTAACCTTCTACCTTTGGAAACTATTTGGTTCGCCGGTGTTAATGGTTGCTAAAAATTTCTGTTAAATGGTTTTTGTAATTTGGTTATAATGACTTCCTTATTTTTGAAGCTTTACACCGACTCGCTTATTGTGCTATGCATTTTCCTTAATTTTTTGTCTATATTTTTTTTACATTTAATTATATGGCAGGAAAAAGCATCAGCGTTTAAAAAATTTCCATCATTGTTTCATTCTGAAGCTAAGCCTTAATTATAAATACAACAAATCTCAGATTTAAAAAAAAAATCTTATCTTATACCGAAGCCTACTCAATATAGAAAAATAAGTCGAATCTTCAAATATTGATCATCATCATCAATGGAAAAAAGAATAGAATGAAATATTAATAGCAACAATGAAAACGTTTTGAGTTTCACATCAACTATGAAATATGTTGTAAAATGTATTTAAAATATTTTTTTAAAAATAATTGTCATTGAAAAGATAAATCTTTGAATTTACATAATGCATAAAATATAGTTCTTTTTAAAAATTATCATTTGGAAAATTCGCTTAATTTTATTTAATGAAATTTTGAAAAAATAAAATCACTCTGAAGTGCATATTTTTACTCTCAAAGTATATATATGCCAAGTTTGGTACCTCTTGGTCAAACGGTCTGGTTTATAAAACATGCGTATGCATACGCACATGTACCTTTTATGTACACAAAATAACAAGGACAATTTATTGGTGCGAATTTATTTACAGTACCTGTCTGCATAAGGATGTCAACATGCTATCATGGAATTATTTTTGCCATTTTTGGTAATTAATGTAAAATTATCGTTTGATTTAATGACTTCCAGTTGGCTGAATAGAATTGTATATTCCAGCTCTCAGAAGCAAGACTTTCTTATAGTCATTGTAAAGGCAATTAGTTTTCAATGAGAACTATCATGATTGTTGTGTCGGATAGTCTGTCTTTATTTCGTGCTATAGATTTTTTTTTTCTATTCGAGAGTCCATTTAACGGGCGTTTGTAAAGTGTTCAGACACGTGATAGCCATTCTTGACCCATTGATTAACATTTAAATTCCTATTCAACGTAGCACAAGTTATGTTTTTTAAAAACTAATTTGCATTAACAAGCCCGATTGCTTTAAACTGTTTAAGAATTCTGATGGATACAATTGATTTTTCATCTCTTCGTCGGAAATGTATAGAATCCCCGTCTACAATGCTTCGCATTATCGTTGTTTGATGTAAAGCATTGTAGTCTCCTAGTTTTCGATCATATATTGAGTACATCAGAGGTCAAAGTAAAAACCGTTTTATCCATATCCCGTTTTGAGAAAAAGGAATGTTACTCCAGAAATAATATATAGAAATTCTTTAATATAAAATATAATTTTATATAAAATATCATGACACAAATCTTCTTATCAATGACAATTTTTTTTATTTATCAAAATGAGAATATCTGTTGCACCTAAAGACTTTTAAGTCTCTCAATTTTTCGAAAAATTTAACTATGTAAAAGAATTTTTTAAAACTACCGTAATCTAATTTTTTATAAGTTATTTATATTCAAAGAAATGATATAATTATTTAACCTTTGCTAAAATCTTTTCGTTTCATGCTATTTATGAATAAAATTAGACGAAAATATATTGAGTCGAACTGATTTTTTTTTTGGCATGCAAACTATTTATGAATTTTACTTTTGCTTATATGATTGACGAATGAGAATGGTTATGACCCGTATGTATCCTGAATTTCTTTTTTTATAGATTTTCAAATCAAAATTTGGGGGTAGATGACATGACTAGATGTTAGCATGCCAGTAGTAACAAGACGAACTTAGAGGTCTCTAATAACCTACGGCAGTTCAGAGACACTGCATTAACCTCAGAGTGAACTACCATTCTGCCTGTGGATTTCGTTTCTCTGATTTTAGGGCGATTGCCTCGGCGATGTCCCATTTACAAGCGCTTCATTCATAAGTCGGAATATTAATTTAGATATTCTCCTTTTTTATGTTGCACGATGCCACATTTGCGAATCTGTGAATGCAAATATAGAGTTCAGAAGGAGGGGTGAGGAGACATCAGAACGTCTCCCCCCCCCCCCCCCCCCTCCGGACTAACCAAAACTTTACTTTTCTGACAAATACTTCGAGAATTTATTATTTTTTTTTTAAATTTTGTGCCTTTTTTTTTCTTTATAAAAAAGAAAAAAAACTATTTCGAAGACAGTGAATTAAATGACAGTGATTTTAAATTAGTATACTGTTCGTATGCTAAGTTGAAAATTTGTATGATTGTCAAAAAGTTGGAGCTCATATTTTCGATGAATATGCGTTTTAGATTCCTTCCCCCCCCCCCAAACGGATTATTGTTGGTGTGTATAAAAATGCAATAACTTCAAAGCATAAAGAATTAAATGGATGAAATTTGGTATCGTATTCTAAGCGCCAGATTCATACAGATCTGCATGACATTTTGGACTAAACCTGTTATCGGAAGTTTTTTTCATCTTTTTTCTGCTTATACCTTCTTAACTTTCTTTACTAACAAATCTTAACTTTACTAATTCTTTAATAATTACAAAAAAAAAAAAAAAAAGAGGAGGAGGGGTGTGTGCAAGTTTACGAGCAAACCAAAGAAAGAAATTCACGACTAATTTATTTTTATTCAGATGGTTTTCTATTTTACAAAGAACTGATGAACCGATCTTAAACATAAAATTCGTTAAATTGCTCTTTCAGTATCGTACTTGAATATCTGTGTGATGTAGCATGTTTTATTAATAAGGAACGAGGAAAATATGAAAAAGGTATTATGTTCATTTAATGCGATCTATATACGTCGCTATGCACGTGATCTTACTAGGTGTAGTCTGCAATGTTGGCAATTCTTGCCTATGACGGGTGAAAAATCAGCTTTAGCAGGTGGTCGTGTATGAATCAGGTGCTTAAATAACGCATTTACGATTTTTGAAAACAAATGCCGCGGCAATTACAATGCGTCATCCCTTAGAATCGTTACAAATCTAGAAAGCTGATCTACCCCCCTCCCCATTTCCTAAAATACGTTATTTTTCAGTTGGTTACAATTCGACATTTCTTTGTTATATTATGTAAATTCTTCTTATATTTCAAGTTTTAAAATCTAACCGAACAAAAAAAATTCATGGTATCTAGCTTTTGTGAATTCTTATCAAAGTAAAGCTTAAAAGTTCTAAATTCACCCCCCCCCTTTTTAGGGGAAGATATTCTTAATGAACAACTTAATGCTAAAAATATTTTTCTTTAATAGCAGTTATTTTACATTTTTGAATTTTTTTCAAAGAAATTGGAATTTGATAATTTTTTTTAAATCCTTTAATTATAGATTTCCGGATTTACTAAAAAAAAAAAGTTGATGTTCCATATAAGGACATCAGTGAAAATATTGATAAATGATAAAATGATAGAGAATTCGATGCAGTTATTTCTACATTTACATTCGAATTCAAAATATTCTAAGCATGTTATCCGTATGTGTTCTGATAAATTATGATAATTTATTCTCGCAGAATGGTTTACTTTTGGTTTGATTGTATTAATATTTTAAGACTATTTATACCATTACCATTTTTTGCAGAGACTTTCCGAAATTAGTTTTCGATAAAAATTTATATCCTAATCTTTTGGCAGATTGCCGATTTATTGTTAATTTAAAAAAAACTGGTCTGTTGGTTGTTTATCTTTTCGAAACAATCAACCAATTAGCTAGCGCGCTGCTTGGAATTTAAAAATTCTTTCACTTCACTTATGTTGAAAAATTGAGTATTCGTAATGGAAAACTCTGAGAGTTCATGTTAATCTAGGAATAATTTTTAATACTTAGTCAATCATACATTTGATACACGACAGTGATCTCGAACAACAACCTTGGTATAAGGACTGTAAAGACCCAATTGCATCAAAGGATCTACAATATACGCGGGCCTACCGGCCATCATATTCTTCATGGCCAAATAGCCTTCAGCTTGTGTAATGTGGAACTGAGAGGAAGTTGTCTAGTTCCTTATTTGTGAATAAATGAATATCCCGTTGTTTAAAACGCCTTTGAAATGCATTTCGAAATTAAGGAAATAGTTTTAAAAAAATAAAGAATCTGTTTATGAATTTTATTAAAATCTCGTCAATTTTATGTAGTTTTGGTTTTAATCGAACGAGTTTGGAAGCATTCTTTGGGGGCTACCAGAAACACTTGTTTGTTTATGTTCGAAAATTTTCTTTATATTTGGGGAATGTAAATTTCAATCTTCATTTTCTTTGCAGAGAGATCAGGAAGTTTTCAACTGTTATAAAATGAAGGTGATCAAGACTTTTTGTTTCCTTATATCCGTGCTTGTTTGCCAGAAAGCAAAGCGTTGTGAAATCCATGTTCTTTTGAAATACCAGCCTCTATGTAAGCTTGCGAACACAGTTGTTATTCTGTTTCCTTTTCATGAAATGCATCTGTCACTTCCACAAAGCTTTATTAGTCTAAGATCTCATCATTTTTTTTCTTTTATCTTTTTTTATGTCCTTTGTGCTTCCTACTTTTTTTTTCATTAGTAAAGTTACCGTATGGTGCTTTAAGATGAAAAGTCAAATATTATCCTTATGATGCCTGTGCTACTGAAAAGTTTCTTTTTTCGTGACAGTAGTTTTGAAAGTAATGGAAACTAACTTTTTCAACGTTATTTACAGTTTTCACTTGCTGCGTTATTTATTTTGTCCTTTTTCTGTCTTAATTTTTAAATATTAATCTCTGGAAGTTAAGTGGAAATAACGAAGCAGTGTTCTGATTATGTGCATTTTATGTGCTATCGTGGTATTTTTGTGCATATAAAGGTTTGAAAAAAAAAGTTCCATATTTGCTTTTTTCTCCTTTTAATTAAAATAATGGTAACACTGCATGGTTTGGAAGATTTCATAAAAACTACAAACGAAGAATACAATAATTATTTAAGAAGTCTTAAGTTGATTCAGTCAATAAATATGGCTCTCGTTAAACTACAATTAATAATAGTTGCAATTTTTTTAAAAGATCGAATTATGAGGTAATTATTATTTTTGCTACTTACTAATATGAATCATTTTTATGCTATGAAGTTTAAACCTACTTTAATAATCTATATGTCTAATTGAGACAAAAAGTATATTATAATTTTTATACGTACAATCAATCATGCTAGTATTTTGTACATAGATTTGTATGTACCTGCATAGTATTTATCGAAATTTATTTGCGGTGTTGGTTGTCGGGATATCATAATGGGTGGATTGGGAATCGGAGAAATACTAGTTCGTGACCCCAATTCGTCTGTATGTTGCAGGGTAATGGATCTTAATAGACTTCAAATCCGCTAGTATGATGTGAGAATTTTGATTGGGTATTTGACTCTATTTTAAAATTGCAAGGGCCATCCTTTAATAACCGTTGCAAAATTTCTATATGGGAAGTTAATCTAATTTAGCTATTTAAATGCTACTATTGTTTTATGGTTCTTCTTTTATTCACATGGGGAAAAAAGCCATTTAAAATTTTAAGAAAAACTCTGCAATAATTTGAAAGGGCTAACATGAAAAAATGACGTGCTTTTTCCCCATTCTCCCCAGCATTTCTCCTTTTCTGTTCATAATCCTTGTTCGCTAAATGATATACTGTAATCAAACCAGATCATGAAAACCTTCCAGTTTGCAAGTTTTAAACAAAATTGTTTTCCTGGACTTTCTTTTGCATGCGTCAATTTTGTTTTCCAAATTAATAACTAAAAGCATAAATTTTAGAAGGACTGTATGAAGATTAATCTTCTGATCAATTAATCGTTTGGTTATATGCAAATTAGCGAGTTCTGCCCTCGGTTGTTTTCGCTACCCACTAGCATTGAAAACTTGATCGGAGAAAGTTGTTTGTTTTTATGCATTCAGATGAAGTGATCGGCCTTTAAGATAGTAGCAATGAGTCATTCATTGATTTGCTAAGGAACTGAAGAATCACGAGTTATCGTTGAATGGCTTAATATAAGGTGTATTTTTACTTCATCTTAAAATTCAAAAAATTCTTTTTAATGATATTAAGCTAATAGTTATACAAATTTCTCCTTTATTTTTGAAATGTATTAAAAAAAGATTCTTTTTGTTTAATTTCTAACAATAGATTGTTATTGCTCTGAAATTCAAACTGTTTTCAATGTTTTATACAACGACTGTTCATATAATGTTTTAAAAAACAACTGCTTTATACTGCAAAAAGTATATGTTTATTATTATTATTATTATGTTGGTATTCGACGTTTATGCTTTTTGATATAATAAATTAAATTGCGATTCTTTAAATAGTATTTTTATATGATAATATTCAGAATTATATGCATTTTAGCGTAATTTCTGTCACAAAATCGTTTCCAGAAATGTAAAATTTTTCAGAAATGTAAATGATGTATGAAACATTAAAACACACACATTTTGCTAGAAATGAAATATTGCATATATGTCGGTATTGTATAATGCTGGTAATGTGTGCCATTTCTATGTACATTTTGAACTATTTTCAAGATCAATAAAAATCGGAACTTTTCCTCTCTCCTTTTTTAGGATTCAGTTTTCACCTTGCTTCGCCAGGCATGACACCTTCTGACTTATTTTTTCCTCACTTCTATTATGTCAGATTTCTTTTTTTCCCCTCCCCCTTTTTTATGTCATTTATTCTCTCCGCTCCTCCAAATTCTCATTTTATTATGTAATTTGATGCTTTACTTTTCTTTCGCATTCAACATCTTTTCTAATGCAACTGTGCACCTGTTTGGTATTTTACTTTCAACATCGTTAGGTCCGGAGGGTAAGAATTGTAAGGAATTTCGCGATCCATTCTACAAATTGATAAATTGAAGCTTTTCCCGCCATTTCTTTACCCTATTTGCGAACGACTTTTTTTCGCAACACTTGTGAAAAATGCCAACAACGATGTATCGTTATATATGCGAGGGCTCTTAACTTAAAAAAAAAAAAAAATTGGAATAAGGTTGTCTTTAATTTATTCTTCCACTGTTTCATAATGTTTCTTTTTAAATTTTGCAACCATTTTAATAATTTTTTTTATGGGCTTCTTCCCAAATCCTAGCAAATTCGTCTAATTGGGTCGCCAATCCTTGCAAAGGTAAAATACTTTCGTTCGACATTAAAAGGGTTAAGTATTGAAATTTGAAATATTATAATACGACTAACAGACTTTTAAAAATACCAAATATTTCAAACTTGTGAACATGAATACGCAGATTTTAAATATCTGCTTCGGTTCAACTGAGAGAATTAAAATTAAAACGTTGAATGTCTTAAAGGCGTGTGTGATAATATGAATTAAACTATTGCTTTAGTCGTAAAAATATCAACAGAAATCTTCTGAAGATAACTGCTTTAGTAAGTTGCGAATATGAGTAAAAACTTGAGTATATTATGTATACACCAAAATATTTAAACACCAATTCGTACGTTCTCGACAATATGTAGAAAATGTCTTATTCAAAATTAATGACAGAAATATTGTTGATTATTGGTTAATGCTTTCATTTTTTTGTTATTTAATAATCTCAATTGCAATATATCATAAAATAAGCTTAATTAAGATTATCTTTTGTAGAATTAAATTTTAATAATAATATTATTGCTTTTTATAATACGTTTCATTCATATAATATGAAGCGTATAATAAGTTACCAGTTTTGTAAAACGACACAGTTAGTACGGCTTTATTCATATGTATAGTCTCACAAGTTTGGATTAATTTTTTAAAATCCAGAATGACGGACTGTACCATGTCTGTTATTAACTGTGATTTAAGGAAGGAAGAACGAATCTGTTACGTCGTCATTCCTGTCTTTGTTCTATTTTGGTATGATGAGAAATTATTTCCAATGGTATTCTGAATATTAAATGTCAGATAAACGTAGCAGTTTATTTAACGATATTATAAGACAGAGTTTTGATCACATTTAATACGAATACTTCCTTTTTTCAACAAAATAATATGCCATTATGTACCGCAGATATTAAGTAGGTTTGCTCTTAAAAATATTCAAGATTGCAAGTGGTCACGCTCACTCCAGACTTCAATATAATAGAAAATTGGGCATTTAACCTCAATGTTTAAATATTATTGTAATCGACAACTGCAATGATTTTATTCAAACCATCAAGTAGCAAAAGGGGGAAAAATGTTTTTAGAAAACCAATTCCTTTGCGATTCCTTACTAAATAGCATTTTCGAATTAATAAAATCATCAGATACCCATATAAACAAACATTATTCTTGTCTTAATTTAAGGAAATAATAAACTATTCAATTGACCGGTCATTTTGTTGGTAAATAAAAATTTTTTGGTATTCATACATAAGAAATCATTTTTTTTCATAAATTTATTATTACAGATATAGATATGTTTAATGAGCTTATCTATGTTATATGGCGGAATTTATATGTAATATGTGGTGATTCTAGTGTTCGGGATTATATGGTACAGTCACACACACACGAGAACGCGAAAAAAGAAACATTTTTTGAGAACAGATAGTCTCGCCATAATTTTGTGCCAAATTATGAATGTATGTTGCGAAATTTTTAAAATTCCCTGGTTTTCAATAATTGTATGAAATATTTATAAGAATTACATATTTTTTTAATGTTAGCATTCTATAACAATTTCGCTATTTAACAATTTTAATGATCTCTTTAATTAAGCGTTACGTTTTTTTTTTTTTTTTTTTGGAGGAGGGGACGTATATCAAATACAGTCAAATTACGTCTGAGCATTGTACCCCCCGATCGCATTTCTACTTTTAAACGTGAAGAAAAAATTCCCAATATTTTATTTTTGCAGCATCTGTGTTTCTTCTATGAATAACCATTGATACATCGACAATACTCAGTTATAAGGAAAATTGATTCATATATCCTAATTTTATTCTTATTGATTACTAGAGAATTTCTTAATATTATTGAATGGTATATATATATATGGCGAAACAAAAAAAAATTTATTTGATCGTGCTTGATGCTTTTCACAATTTCAGTTATGACTTCAAGCCGGTATAAACCATCGTCCGAGGCATTTTTTTTTTTTTTTTTTTTTTTTTTGTAACCTAGAAATATCCTTCTGTGTTAGCCGCGAATTGTTCCCTGTAGACAAAATACCGGCTTCTCGTGTGTAGACGGAAACACGAAAGCGACACACCTCCGCGCTTCTCATTGGTCGGAGAATCTCGCCTGATAGTAGCGTGCACATGACGAAACAAATCGCGTGATGACGTTGATATCGACTTTTCGGTAGCCCGAATCTTTTTTCGTTTCCTCTTTCTGTTTTTTCAGTTCTTGTTTAAGGAAAAATTACGAATTTTTTTCCCTTGTGATTTCAATTTTTAGGGCGTATTTCTTTCTTTCTTTCTTTCTTTTCTTTTATTTTTTTTAATCTTCGCTTGCTATCAAAAATGATATTTAGCTGGGACAAAAATAAAATAAAAGAACAGGACAGATTGGAATTAACCTAATTAAAAGCATCATTATTGGTAAAGTTATAGACCTGTTTAAGATACATAAATTTATATCACATCGTAAATAAAATATATTGTTACAGAGTTGTCACGTGAATATTTTGAGGAGTGATCCACCATTTAACTTCATTAATGGTATGCAACTATGTATTATTCTGCTTAAATATAACTGAGTAATATATAATATGATGTTACATGCTCATTACAAGCGTGTTGCAAAATCGTGTGTATCTTAAATATGTTGGAGACGGGTATTTTACCGAAAAAATTGGGCAAGTGTTTGTTTTAAGCGCTTGATTTTAACATGATAGTGCAATTTATAACATTGGACTGTTAAAATCATAGAAATTGGAATATGAAAAACATGGAGAAACCTGAAGTTTAAATGCTCGTTAAATTTAAATTTGAAAACGTGGAAAATTGAATTTTTTTAACACAGAAATTGAATTCTTTTAACACAGTCCTACTTTACGGTGTGCTTTTATTTTATGAACCCTGTAGCTGTTTAAATATACTTTTAGTGGAATCTACTTTTGATGTACCAACCTAAAGTTGGTGTTTATTATAATTATTCAGCATTGTTAAATATACTGATTTCTCATGAATTCATTAAAAATTAATTCACTTTGCTTATCTTTCGTTGAATATGCACTTTAAAATGAAATGTCTAAAGCAACCGTAAAATTTCATTAAAACATTTCATGAATGATTTCACATAATACATCTGATATATATATATATTTATGTATATGGTGAATACTTTTTATTAAGTACGACCTCTTATGTATAGTTTACTTATGATACCATGTTTTGAAAAATTACATTTCATCAAAATTTATATTTTGATTTTATATGAAGTGAACTGAGTCATTTTATCATCAGCATTAACGATCACGATTCTACATATGTCAGGAACTATTATTAATATATAGAAAGTATTCGATATCATTATTCATCAGGACGGATCTAATTACATATTATGCCATTATCAAAAATTAAAAAGTTTAGTTTTTTTCTTTTAACATGGACTGTTTATTTAAATATAAAAGAACAATCCAGAATATTCTATTTGAAACCAGAACGTCTGGTCAGTATTTGATATTCAGGGGTTCATTAACACTGGCATGTATATAATCTGTTCCGATTTTAAAGATTAATTATACTATGAAATCTTTTCTTTTATAAACGCTAATAGTTAAAAATACATGGGCCTCTTCAATTCCAGAATGGTTGTCTGCCAGTAGTGCAATCCACGTGGTTTTCTGCATGCAAGGACAACTCCCTTACCGCCGATGTGAGATTTTGGCTCGCTGCCAGCTCTAGTTATTTCTGCCACGAATGAGCCGGCGACGGTATTTCGGCGTCGGAAAAGAATCCGAAACTTGCCCTTTTTACCTCGTACATTGTCGCATCCTTGTACACTTCTCACTTTCGTGCAATGGAAACCCTTCATTTCTTTGTGTAGAAATGAAATTTCAATTTCACCTTAGAAAGCAGGGGGAAAAAAAAATATTTAATAAGCAAGCAAAAGGGGGAAAAAAAAGGGTTTCTTAAACTATTTAAATACACAAAATTTTCCTACACACACATTTTAAATGTATGAAATGGCAACTTCATGAATTACCTATTACCTAAATGAAATGAAAGTTGTATACCCTAAAGGGAACGTCTAACGTATCTGAATTACAATTTTTCAATCTCACGCTAGTCTGTGAAATTAGAATCTGGGTATTGATTATAACGAGTTCAAAATGGGAATTTCCCTAGAGTTGAGAATTGTCTATTTTTATTTCAAGCATTTGTTATATTGAATAAAATGTCAATAAAACCTTATTTCTGGTAAATTAAAAAATTTAAACATGTAATTTGATAAGAGAGACAGAAGCATAAGACTTCAAAATTTATTATGAAAGCTATTTAGCTGTAATTATTCTTTTAACTTTTAAAATATAATTTTATAATGCATGCCAACATTTTATTTATAATTAATATTATGTGATTGGTTAAAATTTTGGAATTGATTTCCAAAATTATACATGGCAACATTTTTGTATTAATTTTGTTATTAAGAGAATATTCTTCATTTGTCTGATAGCTAGCATGGAATGTCATTGAATTTTAATTTCTGAAATTGAAGTAAGCTTTCTAATATAAAGGTTCTGAAAGAGAAGCATTTACAACATTTTATTCTTTCTCTTTATTTGCATATATATATAAAATATGGATAAAGTGAACTTTTGTGCTATAAATTCCAAAAAAGCAAGGCGACTATTAAATTCAAAATCTTAAGTGTCATTTTTATCTAAGTCAATAGAGTGCATGCTAGTCTAACAAAGCACTTATTTAAGTTTGGATGTTGGGCCATGTTATATTATAAATTTATTTCCCCACTTTCATAAAGAATTTTTATATTTTGTGGCTCAAGTTATTAAATATTTCATTATTGTGTGAATTGGTATCATTATCAAAATATTTTAAACACTTGCTTCATTTCCTTGAACATTTTATGGTGTATTATAATGATGAATATTGTATATGAATTGGATAATTTTTTTTCCTAAAATATTATTTTATTTTTAGAAGCCAGAACTTGCTCAGAAACAGAATTTAAATGCAACAATGGTCGATGCATTCCCAATAGGTGGCAATGTGATCATGAGGATGATTGCCAAGATAATTCAGATGAAGATCCAGCTATATGCTGTAAGTGTGTTTTGGATATTTGCATATTTTAAGTAGTTTCTGAATAATCTTTAAAGAAAATTTTTTTCTTTGATTGGAATAATAATAATAAAAAAAATTAAGGCAATTTTATTTAATTCTAAGAGAGAAAAAGCATTTTCTCAGTTGTGTATTAGTTTTTTAATGATCTTATTTACATGTTTTTTTTTAATCTGTTGTAATATTTTCCTGTGAATTCTTAGTTGGAAATTTTCTTAACCCTTTTGTATTGCAAAGCCAACTGCCTAAATTTAAGTCAGTGAAAAAATTGTCTGCTTAAATGAAAATATTTTTTCATGTATCACTCAGTATGCTATTTACACAATGTGCAGATTTTAATTTACTAGAAAAAGTAGTTATATAATTTTATTAATTTACCATTCTATTGTATTTATTTGGCAAAATTTGTTATTAATCATATATATTAGAAATATGATTTCTTTAATTGTAACAATAATTTAATTTTTCACAGTATGCAAGAACAACATACATTCATGGTCTACAAATTATTATAAAATCACATTTTTTATTATGCTTATAAATATTTGATGAATTTGTTTCACATCTTAACTGGAAAAGTATCCTTTTTAAAAATATTTTAATTTCATTGTTTCGCAACATTATTTCTAAAACATATATTTTTTTCCTTGAATTCTTTGTCATCTAGCAAACAAGACTTGTCAGGCTGATCAGTTTTCTTGTCACTCACCTGCTGTGTGTATTCCTATCTCTTGGCATTGTGATGGACAGGAAGATTGCAAGGATGGATCTGATGAGAAGTTTGATTGCCGTAAGTGTACAGGTCGATTTTGATATGATTATTAAATGTTATTTTCATAATATTTTAATTTATTATTTTTCTTTTCCTTTGTAGATCAAATAACATGCTCTGATGACGAATTTACTTGCAATAACAACAAATGCATAACAAATCGTTGGGTTTGTGATCAAGATAATGATTGTGGGGATAACAGCGATGAAATGAACTGCGGTAAGTTGAAAATTACTCTTGTGAAATGCACATGAACAAGTATGCATTTCTCTAAATTCAATTTATTTTTGCAAAATATGTATTTTATATTTCATGAAATTCCTTTGTTATTAGTAGAAGGATTTTATTGATGAAGTAATTTTAGCTTATTTACATGGATTAATCATTGAATATTTACTAGACTGTTAGTAAAAATAAATGTGCTTGCATATTCTGAATTTGAATTTGCTTTACTTTTTAAAGATAAATATTTCATAATGAATCCCTTGTTATGAATAAAAAAGATCTTATTGATAAAAAAATGTTTGCCTGATGAGGAGACATTTGACTCAAATATTTATAAAACTCTAAATTTATGAAATTCTGTCTCGTTTTGAATTATTTGATTGTCCTATAAAATATTTTTAACATATAATTTAGATTCATTGTTTTTAATCCATTGTAAGGTTTGCTTTCCCATTTCAAATAGTATATAATTAAATAAAATAGTAATAATTATGGAATTAATAAAATCAATAAACATGCATTTCTTTAATTTAACAAATTCTGACAAAATTATTCATTATGGGGAGAAAAAAAAAAAAAAAAAAACAGGTTATTCTTTGGATTTATTGTGTTATATTATTAGGTTTTTCAATCATTGTTGCACAATTAGCAATACAAAAGAGTGAGTTACAAGAAATGTCATTTTGTAATCCTCATATAATCCATTATTTTAAATTTTCTGTTCTTTTGTAGCCAATGTTACATGTTCCACCTCAGAATTTGCATGCCAAAATGGGAAATGCATTCCAGAGAAATGGAAATGTGATGGTGCTGTAGACTGTTCTGATGAATCAGATGAGAAAAACTGCCCAACCCCAATGGCTTCTGTATGCAACACCAGGGAATTCATGTGTGCCAACAAAAAAGATTGTATCCATATGACTTGGCTGTGTGATGGAGACCCAGATTGTCCAGATGAATCTGATGAGTTGAACTGTAAGTATATTTGACATGCTGTATAGAATAAAATAAAATTTCAGTTTAAAAACACAATAATTTATTGTAATTTAATTAATATAATTATAAAATTTTTAATAGATGAATTATTAATTAATAGTTTTATATTCTGATTAAATTATTTTGAATGTAATGCAAGTTAAAATGTCTGTCCATTTAACTTAGTTACCTGTTCAGTAAATTAGAAAATTTTGTCTTTATTAAAAAAAAAAAAAATCTTCTTACTTGTTTATTGACATTATACATTTTATGTCTTGCTTGATTTCCTGGTAATGTAAAATGTGCAATATTGTGAATATCTTGCAGTATTGTGCACTTTTGAGGTCATTTATTTTAGATAAATGTAGTTAAACTTTAATAAGAAATATGAGGCAGGCATTAAAGAATTTTAAATGACTCATAGCATCATTTATTAAATAGTTTCCCCCCTGTAATAAACTGCATTTCTTTTTCAGGCACTAATACTTGTAGACCGGATCAATTCCAGTGTAAGAATTTGCAATGCATTCCTGGCCAGCTGCAATGCAATGGAATGAAAGAATGTCCTGATGGCTCAGATGAGGAAAACTGTGATTGTAGGTTTATAAAAATACATTTCTTTCTCCACCTTTCTTTGAATATATAATGGTGTGAATGGATATATTCAAAAAGTGTTTTATTTTCAGCTCTACATGCTACCAAATGTGACCCTCAAACACAGTTCAATTGTGGAGATCATTGTATTCCCATGAAAGCAGTCTGTGATGGACGCAATGACTGCGGAAACTATGAAGACGAACCTCAGAGTTTATGTTGTAAGTGTCTTGAAATAATTTAGTGTACATCTTCTTGATATCTCCAGTGCATTTTAAAACATGGCTACAATTCTATTTGGACATAATGAACCTGTTAATTTACTTACTTTTTAATTGCATTAGAAAATATAGTATAAGATAAACTTAGTTCAAGAATGGTATTTATTTTGGCTTAATATTCACAAGTGTACAACCAGAATGAATAATTCCAAATTAAAAGTTCTGAACTAAGATTTTTTTTTTTTTAAATAGTTAGATTGACGGGTAACATGCATTGCATTGTTTGAAAATAATCTCATGAGAACAGAATATACATCTATATTTATCTTGCCATTTTAATATGTTATTTCTTACTGTTTCTCTGCAGATAAAGATGAATGCAAGGATGATAATGGTGGATGTTCTCAAATATGTCAAGATCTTCCTATTGGCTATGAATGTAAATGCCGTGAAGGGTATTTTCTGGCTGATAATCGAACATGTGAAGGTATTTTTTTTTTCGTTTGTAGAAAGAAAATAGAATCTCAGATCCTTATCTTTTCCTGAGATGTTTGAAATAATTAATGTGTGTTCTTTTTAAATGTTAATATTGCAATAATGTCTTTAATATATGTTTTACAGATATCAATGAATGTGAAGTACCTGGAGCATGTTCTCAGCTATGTACTAACACCAAAGGTGGGCATAAATGTGAATGCATTGAAGGATATGTGCTAGAACCTAATAATAACAGAAGATGTAGGGCTAAAGGTAAGTTGCAGAAAGAAAAAAAAAATCTATACTTATTCAAATTTTGAATATTAAATTCTCTTTTTTCTTCTTTATTAAATTATGGTTTCTTGCTGTAAATCATGATCATTTAATTATTTTATTTTTTAATGCTGAATTTATAATATTTTTATTTTAGTATTTTAAATTTGCTATATATTTTATTCAATTGGGAAGTTGATTCTTGTAATGGTTCATCTTTAGTGATTCTTAAATTTAGTTTTATTATTATTTATAAATTTTTTTCATGTCAGTTATTTTATATACAATTTTAAAATTTAGAAAAAGTTTTGTAAAATTTAATATCACAAAATCTGTTCTTTTTTGCTCTAATTTGATTTTTATTAGATTGCTGCTTTTTTAAAAAGTCCTTATTAGATGAATTTCTACATACTTTTGGTATTACTCAAAACTGCTTTTTTGAAATAGAATTACTTAACAATCAAAAGTGAATTTAGTGATCATATGATTGTATGGACTTGGAAATTATTTATATAGATTGTGGTTTTAATTTGTATTGTAACTATAACTCCTTTTGACTTTTTATTCCTAAATTATATAACAAGTTACTATTATGGTGCATTGAAACATTTTTTCTTTGTCTTACAGAAGGACACACTGTTGTTTTATTCACCAACAGACAAGATATTAGAAAGATTGATGTTGAAACTCAAGAATATGTGTCTGTTGTCAGCAATCTTCGTAGTAGTGTTGCACTTGATTATAATTATCATACCAGAACAATCATTTGGTCTGATGTAGTTGAAGGACAGCTGAACAGGTGAGAATATGGATATTCTTAATAG
The DNA here is from genome assembly GCA_026543865.1 of Argiope aurantia. Lineage (NCBI taxonomy): Eukaryota > Metazoa > Arthropoda > Arachnida > Araneae > Araneidae > Argiope > Argiope aurantia. Next base: position 3,584 of record JAPMOR010068811.1, on the reverse strand, counting down.
AAGTTAAAATTTGACTCAAATTTGATCTATTATTTATATGATTTTTATTTTTACCCAGTGCACCAATTGATACTGGAACACCTGTAACAACGATTGTATATGAAAATGTCGGAACTGTTGATGGTATTGCTGTTGATTGGATCTATGGTCATATTTACTGGACTGATAATGTTCGAAATAAAATTGAAGTTGTTGATAAAACTGGGAAAATTAGGAAGACTATTATCAGTGATGACTTGGAAGAACCTCGGGCCATTGTGGTGGATCCTTTAAATGGGTATGTGTTATCAGTTTTTACTGAATTAAATAATATATACTTTCTAATTAATTTAGATAATACTAGGCTCCTTATTATTCTCTTTAAAACTTTTTTCATTGTTTTTTATTGCTAATTTTATTCTGGTTTTTTATCCAACATTTTAATAAATATCTTAATACATATTTATGACTTTCTTTTGCCTGCATTGTAGGTTTAGAAATATGCATCTGATGTTTAAATATATCTTTTATAATCTGTATTTAATTTGTTTGATGCATTTAAAATATATTGCATTTTAGTTGGATTTATTGGACTGATTGGGGTGAAAATGCCAAAATTGAACGTGCTGGAATGGATGGAAGTCACAGAGCCACAATTGTATCTTCAGATATCAAATGGCCTAATGGTTTGGCATTGGGTAAGTTAATATGTTTTGCTTCAAATATACTACAGATAAGAGAATTAGTCTGTTAGAATATATGTGACGGTATCATGATCTGTTTGATGAAAGTGAGGGTAGTAAAGTAGTAAGGTAGTTGAGGATGAAGCAAATGTAGATTATTATTCTAGCTGTGCATGTTTTGAAGGAACTAATTAGCTCCACCACTGAAAGTTAGCTTCAAATTGTGTAATTTTATTTTCTTATTTAGAATTATTTTAAATTTATCAATTTTTTAAAAACAACATTTAAACATTTTTTCTAAATTCAATCATAAAGGTTTTTCATTTGGGAATGATAAGCACCCGAGATATATTTAAACATGAAAAAACATTTAATTAAAATACACAGAGCAGTTTTGCATCCATTTGCTGGTATCTGAAAATATATTTCTAATTAAAATAAATTATGATACACTGCAATGCAAAAGTTAAGACATTGAGCTATAAAATTTAAGATTTGTGATAGATATATCAGATTATAGTCATAATAGATCTTAATTCTGAATAGACTGAATTCAACATTTCCATACAGTTTTTTAAACTTTGTTCTGTGTGATGCAAATGTAACATTCTTGGTCTGCAACTATTATACTCTTGAGATTTCAAAGTTTAAAAAATCTATCCTGAACCATGGTGTTGTATAATTTTTAACAGTTTGCGGTGTACCAAAACTTTTTTTCCATGTGCATTTGGACATTGGGGAAATGTTTGTTACTTTTATTCATCTATTCTTTTCAAGAAATATGTCAGCAACACAAATAAACTGTTGCATTTGTAAAAAGGTTTTTGATTTTGATATACCTTTCTTTCTTGCAAAAACGCATTACATATTCTCAAGTTCCGTTTGTAAATCCTATGGTTTAGTCTAGTGTATTTGACCAAAACCAATAATATTTTCTGTCTTCAAAGATGTCAGTGACAGTGGTAACCAGTTTATAAGTTCAAGTCTAAATTATCCATGTGCACACAGTAAATCTTGTAATGTCTCTGGTGAAATAAAGTTATCAAAAGACAGAAAAAGATTCTTTCTAATAGAGGAAATCTTATTGACTTGGTAGTCACATTCAGAATCAAGGATTTGAGACCTGATTTTATCGGAGATCCATCATGTTTGTGAGCCTAGTGCATATCTGCAATCCTGAGTGAAGATTCTCAGATTTGCATGTATAGAAGTTTAGAGAATGAGACTTTGGCTCAAATATTGTCCTTGTTATCTGCCCTTATTTGGTCCATTCTGAAACAGCTCTTATTTTTATATAATGCTGTTTTATTTCTTTTGTACACATTGCTTTTTAGCAAGAAGTTAATCTGATCTGAATTAATCTTTGAATAATAAAATATTTTGTTTTCTTTTATTACTTAAATTGCTTTTAATTTTTTTGGATTTATTTACTTTGACTTAAACAGTTATAAAAATTACATTGATTAAAAAAATTTTTTTTTTCAGTTTTTTACAAAAAAATTTTTGGTTTACAAATTAATTGTTTGAAGAAGAATACTTTAATAGTAGATTAAAGCTATGTTATATTTTTAGATTTTGTTACCAAGAAAGTCTTCTGGGCTGATGCTAAACTTCATCTTTTAAGTTCTGCTGATTACAATGGAGATAATAGAAGAGTAATTCTGTCATCTCCTATTATTCTGAAACATCCATTTTCTATTGACGTTTTTGAGGTAAGATTATTTAATAGATGCAGTTTTATTTGCTTATTTATAATTTGTGTAATTTTTCAAAGATTTAAAAATAATGCAACTACTCTGTTTTCTTTATAGGATTGGGTGTATTGGACTGATTGGGAAACAGAAGCCATTCATAGAATGAATAAATTCACAGGTGCTGAAAAAACTGACATTGCCACTGGTATAAACTCCCCAATGGATATTCATATCTTTCACAGTTATAAGCAACCAAAAGGTATGTTAGGTTTGACTGTTTGTTTGTTGGCTACTTTTTCATGATAATTGTAGAAACTTCTTTAAATTTTTAAAACTTACTTATAAAAATTCAAATTCTATTTACATTCAAGCTTTCTGCATAGCAGAATATTATGATCTAGTCGGAACAGAATTCTGTCTTAAGAAGAGATGTTGCCAATAAAATTGATGTGAAAAGAAACAAAATATAATATTTAAAAGAAACAAATAAAATATTGCACATGCTGCAATTCAGTCATTAAACTGTTTTGAAAATTTACTTGCATTCTAGTTTTGTTTGATTATTTATTCATTAAAACTCTCTGTCGGATTAGTTTTTAAGAATAAAGAATGTTTCATTAAATCCAGAGTTTCTTTTTCGGTATTCTGTTTGAGTAGTTTGAAATATTTAATTTTGAAGATAGCCTGAGCTTTATAATATAAAAAAATATTCGATTATAAATTATTATAACATATGGCTTAAGAGCAAGTTAAAACATTTCATGAATTGATAAAGGAGAACATCCATTTAATCAACCAAAATGAAACACGAATATAAATTTGACAAAAGATGAAAGAAATGTTTTTTTGTCAGTTGTACACTTTTGTATTTCTTTTAAAACTGAACAATTATATTCTTGTTAAAATTCTAATCCAAAAAAATATTTATTGGTTGTATATAAAATATAACTAAAAATATATATTTAGAGCTCCTTGTATACACAATATTCCTTGAATAATCTGTTTACAAGAAAGTTCTTTTAGATATAAATCTCAAGTAGATAGTTATACTAGTTCAATGAAAATGCGCAAGTCTCCCATCCCCCTCCTGTTGTGTTATTGCAAAGAGATTTTTGTTTATTTCTAAGTAAAAAAATAGTTGCATATAAATTATGAATTTAATGAAGAAATTTTTCTAATAAATTGTTTTTCCTGTTAGAATTGTTTAATTTCTGTTTAATGGTTGGTT
>JAPMOR010068794.1:0-13103 GCA_026543865.1 Argiope aurantia | reverse complement strand
ATGTTGGCCTCTGTTCTTTCGTAAATTCGACTGATCTTTGATCTTGAACTTCATTATTGGTGGCTTGGCACAGCTGGATTTCCATTATTTCCTCTTCAGAAGAAGAACCCTGATCCCCCTTTCCACAGTGGTCTCCAAAAGGACCAGTCCGGAGGGTCTGTGCTCTGGGTTTCGTTGGCTTAGAAATAGAAAAACAAGAAGTGGGGGAGTTAAAGCAGAATATTATGGAATCTTTTAATACGGAAATTAGGAGTGTATTTAGGAATAGCATTAACTTCTTTATTATCGTGAGAATTAAGATTCTTAAAAAATTTTGTTGCAAGTTTTTTAATAAATTTCTTAATTGGTTTGTAGTCAAGAGCTTTATACATGTTTGTGTTAGGCATGTACCAGTGACAATTACAGAATCTTCTAATAAGATTATTTTGTTGGATTTCAATAATTCTTAAGTTTGATTTGGTAGCATATCCTCCAACCGGACATGCGTACGTTAGAACTGGACGCAGATAGGCAGTGTAAATAAGTATTTTGTTGTCCCTATTCATTTTAGAGTTTCGAGAAATTAAGGGATAAAATTTACGAGTTAGGTCTGGAAACTTCTTTTTAACATAAATAAAGTGGGGTTTCCAAGTAAGTTTATTATCTAAAATAACACCTAAATATTTACATTCCTTAGACCACGGGATAATTTGATTTTTAATTTTAACTGGGCGGAAATCCTTGTAAACCTGATTTTTAGTGAAGATAATTGCTTCAGTTTTACCAACGTGAGTTCTCGTACGCAAGGACACAAGGAATAAGACTTGGAGCGCCGGCGCCCGGAGGGTGCCATTTACGATCGGCTATAACTTGGGGATCTTTTCGACGACGATGTGATGATTATTTTGGCGGAGCATCTGGACTCGATGGTCTTTAATCTCCGAAGCCTTATAGTTGATTAAATTTAACCTTGTTTAAAGAAAAAATGGTCTAAACCAAAATATTTTACTGCCTGATAGGTATTGATCTGTAAGATAATTTATTGTTAGTAAAAAAAAGGGGGGGGGGTAAGGTTAACATAATATATAAATACATAAATACGTAGTAAATAGATAATATTAATAATTAATTAAGGCAAAATATAATTAGGATAAAATTATTTGGATGGATAGAGTGACTGCTTGGTTGTATGTTTTACCTGTTGCTTGCACGTCTTCGTCGGTTTTGTCTGATCCAGTAAGGGCGCTGCAGGGTCAAAGATCATGAATTTCCTTGTTAGCCCTGATAAGGGCATGTACGGTCATTGATCATTTGCCTTTTGTAGTTAATCATCAAGGAGGAGTGTTCGTGGCCTTCTCTTCTTCCTGGGGTTTCTTGGATCATATGTAGGGATAATTACTATTGCTGGGTTATTATGATTATCTATTGTGTGAAAAAAGTTTGATGCTAGTTTTTTAAAGTACTCTGTTATAGTTTGCATTTGGAGTTCTTTGAGGATTTGTTTGTTTCTAATAAACCATGGTGCTTGGGCTATTTCTCTGGCTATTCTGTTTTGGGTTGTTTCTAGTTTATTGATATGCGATTTTGCTGTCGCCCTCCAAACTGGTGAGGCGTAGCCCATTAGTGGCCTAATGATGGTCTTGTATAGTAGTAACTTATTTTTCAGAGAGAGTCTGGATCCTTTACCCATCATAGGGTATAGTTTAGACCTGCAAGCTTTAACTTTATTTCTGATGCTGTCGACATGTTCTTTGTAGGTGAGTCTTTTGTCTAATATTATACCTAGGTATTTTGTTTGTTCGCTCCATTTTATTTTCCTTCTGAAAAGTTTTTTTTTGGGGGGGGGTCAGGAGTATTCCTCTTTCTCGTAAAGTAGACAGCCTGGCACTTGTCCGTGTTCACCTTAACCTTCTACCTGATAAGCCATTTGCCAAGATAGTCCAGGTAATCATTTAGATGTTTCATGATGTTGATGGATTCAGCGGTGCTTATGATGGCAGTGTCGTCGGCGAATAGACATAGTTGGGTCTGGCAGTTCCTGGGGCTGGGAATATCGTTGATGTATACATTGAACAATATTGGTCTTTTCGACTTGGTTTGGACAGAAGTGGGGAAAGGTCTTGAATGAAGTTAGGTGGCGAGATTTGGCAATTTCTGGAGCACCCGGCTGGCGTATACATGCTATCTCCTTCCTAGCAGCTTGTGGTCTTGGCTGCATGTGTGCCCTGAACTGTGATGGTATGGATACTGGTCCTCTGTTAAATCTGGTTTCGTAGAGGTGGCGTAGAGGTTCGTCGTTTAGGAAGGTGGGCGTGAGCTAGTGCCGAGTGCAAAAAACCAGGGAAGTGTGTAATACTCGAGGTTGGGTATTTTGATGGCATTTGGCATTTCGCGGATTCCGGTTCTAGCCTTTGCTGAGTGAAGACTTGTTTCTCCTGACCTCCGTTCGTGCTGACATCCCCTGAGCATCCCGATACGCGCAAACTGCCCGACTCATCCTTGTTAGGATTAGTGTCGGAAGGGCAGAGAAAGATGAATTTCGAGAACGCTGAGTTCTCGCTTATGGATACCTCTCCTAGTCTCCAAGCCTCCCCGGATTTACCGGCCAAGACCTTTCTACTCGCTCAACATTTCATTGGCGCCAACTCCATCTGCGATGAATTAAGAAACTGCACTGCAGCCATCAAAACCATGAAAAAGAACATCCAATGTCTGCAGACCCTGATGATGTCAGGCACTGAGAATCCAGAGCTAAAAGCGCTCACAAAGATAGAAAAGACCTGCCACCAGCAGCTGGAGGACCTGCAAAAAAAGGTGAGTGATATTGGAACTTGTCCTTTAGTTAATTGCATGCATCATACCCCCCCCCCCCAAAATCAGCCCAATCTAATCAAAACCAAAAGAATTAGAACTGAATCTGTTAATCCTAAGAATGTCAAAAATCCTAAAACCGCAAATAAGAACTTAAAATCAAATGAAGATCAAAACATCAAAAATCAGATATTGAGGGATTTAAATTTCCACCCAAAAGATTAACTGCTAAAATTATCACTAAAACCGAGGATACCGACAACGACTCAGTATTAAGTGAAAACACTTATCAAAACCTCGAGAACCTCGAAATTGACGAGGAAATAGATGAAACTAAAATATTAACCCCCCCCCCCCCCGATAATGCTTAAAAGAACAGAAAACTTTATTGATGACTTAAAACTGATTAACGATAACTGTTTCCCATTAGAGAGCAAACTAGGAGGTCCATTCTTAAAAGTTTTTGTAAATAATGATGATGAGCATCGCAAACTAACAAAATTCCTCAAAGAAAATAACCTAGATTATTTCATCATAACACCCAGATCTAGCCACCCCATCAAAATCATTATCAGTGGTCTCCCCAACAATAATCCAACTCAAACAATTAAAGAAGCTCTAGAAAATGATTGTAATTTTAAAATTGAAAAAGTAGCCCAATTAACTCGTTTCAGAACTAAAGAACCACTTACCCTCTGCCAAATCACACTGCCTAATATTGACATCAATAAAAGTATTTGGAATCTAAATTCCCTACTTTACTTAAAAATAAAAGTAGAAAAATTTGTTAGAAAAACAGGCAGCATTCAATGCTTCAATTGAAATTACTGGCACCATAGTGCAGCGAGTGCATATGAGATCGAGATGTATAAAATGCGGCGGTGAACACCACTAAGACCAGTGCACCAGGCCACCAGAAAAACCCGTCTGCATAAACTGCGGAAAAGAACATTACGCCTCCTACCGTGGGTGTGAGAAATTCCCCAAGCCCCAAAGAACTATTAAAACTTTCACCAAAAACAGCTATGTAAACCCAAATATTTCATATGCAAAAATAACAAATAACGAACTATTTCAAGCTGAATTACCCCCGCCAGAAAAAATGACTGCCGAAGATAAAGAAAATAATGTCCAAGCTCTAGTGTATTTCCCCAAAGATAACGTCTCTGAACTCGAAGACATAAAATATGTAATCAACGAATTTAGAGCACTCTTTAACGGTTGTGACATAAGTAGCATTTCTAGGCAACTCAGAAATGCTAAAAACCATCTAGATAAACTGGCAATACTAATCAAAATCATCCCCATATTCAGCAAAGCTAATACTGTGTAATTTTATGATCCCTGGCCTCAACATCATCTATTGGAATGCAAATGGTCTCAAAAACAAAATATCTCCGAACTTTTGTCGATGAGAGAGAACCTGACTTAATTCTCCTTCAAGAAACAAAACTCAAAAATAGCTATACCCCCTATTTACCAAATTACTTATTCTACAGACAGGACGGTCCTCAAAATTCCCTATGTGGTGGAACTGGAATTTTTGTTAAAAGAAACATCAAACATGAAGAAATCTCCATCCCCAACCTAAACTGCATTGAAACCACAATAGTCAAAATAATGTCTCAAAATTCAAAATAGACCCCAAATAACAGTTGCCTCAATATATATCCCTTGCCGTGTAAATAACATCTTCACCAGAGACCTGGAGAAAATAATAAACCTTTCAGACAGTGTTATTATGTGCGGTGACACAAATGCACACCACACCAACTGGTTTTGTAAGAGAATTTCTAGCACCGGGAAAACCCTTCAAAAATTTGCCTACCATAAAAATCTGGAAATTATCGCCCCATCCACACTTACCAGATTCGGCCCGAACTCGGCCACTACCATAGACCTTACAATTACAAAAAACTTCTCATACAACCATGAAATAGCCTCAATCTCAGATCTCCCTTCAGATCACAACCCAGTGATAATCAAATTCAACTTCAATATCACACCCCTAATCATGAATAGAAATAATGTCACAACAGACTGGCTAAACTACAAAAAATTTCTCAGCACCAACGTCCCCCTCAATATCCCAAAAATTGATAACACAGAAGCCCTGGAAAATGAAATAGTCAGATTAACAACAAATATCACCCTAGCCTACAACAGCAGCTCAAGACCTCTAAAACATCATGAAAAATTATACCTCCCCCCAAATATAAGAGACCTAAAAACAGAAAGAAATAGACCAAAAAAGATCTGGCAAAGAAATAGAGACCCAGCCTCAAAATCTCAATACAATAAAGATCAAGAAAAATTTCGCTCAGCGGTCTTAGAATACAATAAAAGCATCTACATCTACCAAAACGAAATGCTCAATCCTCAAGATAATTCGCTTTGGAGAACAACTAAAAAACTCAAACGAAAAAGAACCCACATCTCCCAACTAACTGACCCAATCACCAAACTTCCAGCTCACACAGATGCGGAAAAAGCTGAATTAATTGCAAACCAACTGGAAGAACAATTCAACCCGAACAATCTAAAAGACTTAAGCACAGAAAATATTGTTGAGAAATCAATAGCAGACTATGAACTAAAAACCCTCAATGCAAACTACCTCCAAATAATGCCCTCAGAAATAGTCCAATTCATTAAGAAAATAAAAATTAATAAAACTCCAGGTCCCGATGCAATAACCAAAAAGATGCTCAAAAAACTACCTGACAATATTATCATCAAACTAACCCTACTATTAAATAAAATCTTAGAGCTCAGATACTTCGCCAAATGCTGGAAAATAGCTAGAATCATCCCAATATTGAAACCTGAAAAAGACCCATCTCTACCTGTCAACTATAGACCAATATCCTTACTTCCAACCCTCAGCAAACTCTCTGAAAAACTAATCCTCACAAGATACCTAATCCACAGTAAAGAACTTGGTGTCTCAATCCCACAGCAATTTGGTTTCACAGAGAAACTTTCCACCATAAATTACTCCACATGATTGAATTCCTTCCTGAAGGCAGAAAAAACAAAAAACCAACAGCAGCCATTTTCCTAGACATAGTTAAAGCATTTGACAAAGTTTGGATTCCTGGCCTGATACATAAACTAATTGCATATAATTTCCCCAAAACCATAGTCGACATAATTAAATCATACCTTACAGACCGATACTTTATAGTTCAAGTCAACCAGACTGATTCAACCAAAAGAAAACTTAAAGCTGGGGTACCTCAGGGCGGAATTCTGGCGCCTGTCATATTTTTACTATACCTTAATGATATTCCCCACCAAAAAGACATTATGACAAGTCTCTATGCAGGCGACACCGCAATTCTCTCCCAAGGCGAAAACCCCTAACAAGCAATCATCCCCCTACAAAACTACATAAAAAATCTTGAAAATTGGCTAACCCGCTGGAAAATAAACTCAGCGTGGACAAAACAGAGGCAGTACTGTTCTTCAAGAAAAACAATAACTGGTCCAAAATTCAAATTTACAATACTGAATTCAGTTGGCAAAATGAGGTCAAATACCTAGGAATAATACTGGATAAAAATCTAAATTACAAAACACACATAAATAAAACAAGAGAAAAATTTAACTTGGCTTTCAGAATCCAATACCCACTAATTTGCAGAAATTCAGGACTCTCTCTTGATAATAAAGTTCTCATTTACCTAGCCTACCTAAGGCCAATCCTCACCTATGCATGTCCAAACTGGGCTGCTACGGCAAAAACAAACCTGCAAAAAATAATTGCCCTAGAGAACAAAACTCTAAAGATGATAGTAAAGGTCAGATGGTACATCAGAAATGCGGACATTCTAAAAGCTCTAAACATCCCCCCAATGCGGACATTCTAAAAGTTCTAAACATCCCCCTAATCAAACAATTCATCCTCAAACAAGCTCAAAGTTTCTATGGCAATATCGTAAATATTGACAACAAAACTCTAAGCAACTTACCAACATACGATATTAACGATGCCTCCAACAAACGCAGACCCCGCACTGCCCTTTCAATTTAAATTGCAGACAAAATAAAACTTCTCCCTTTTTTTCTTTTTTTTTTCCTCTCCCATACTCAAGAAAACACTACCTCCAAATTAAAATAACTCATGTATGATGCATTAAAATTAATAAGGTCAGTTCCATCACTCCAAAGTTAATAACTATTAGGTTTACGGATAGTGGGGCCTGCGGCCCCAATGAGCCGTAATCCCTCTCAACAAGTCAAGTACTCGAGGTTGAGGGTTTTTTGGCTGGGTTTAATCTATTGTTCGTAGGTGACCAATGGTATGGTAGACTATTTCAGGTGGGATGGACTGGTACATGAAAACTTTGATCAGGTGAGAGCTCGATTTGGTCTCCGAATGGAGAAGACGTGTCAGGAGAAAGCTCCGTCTTCGACGGAGCAGGAGCTGCTTTCACGGACGAAAAACAAAAAAATGAAAGACGCAGGAAGAGAGGAGCGGATCCCCGAACTGGTCCTTTTAAGGACCATTGTGGAACGGGTCAATCCAGCTCCCCCAGCTCTTCCTCAGATGAGGAAATGGATATCCCGGAAGGGAACAAAGAAGAAATTACCCAGCAACCCAAGGTGGATGATGTTCCAACATCGATTCAAGAAACATCCCCGAAGCCTGTATCACTCTCTTCAATCCAAGTCTCGGAGGAATTCATCTTTAATCATCACATGGACATCATCCAAGCCATTACTACAAGGAATACCATGGGAAGCTGGGCCCAAGCACTTAGGTGCCATAAAGAAGATACAGAAGAATTCAAGCAGATGAGAGCTGAAGTTGGCAGGTTGAGTGGCATCCTCAATTCTTTACTAGTGAAATTAGGGATCCCCCTTTTTAAGCTCCTTCCGAGCGTTAAAGAAGTGAATAAAATTTGTGAAAAATTTAAAGAGGCTAATACAACCTCAGAAAATAACAGTAAAAAATCTAAAACTGTAAATGACCAAAATGAAAAAGCTAATCAAACGCCTAAACGTAGATTAGACATAGGAAAAATTAATAGGTACGACCAAAAAGTAAACAAAAAGAGAACCGCCGACGAAGATGGCTTTATAGCTCCAGCTGCCCATCTCGTCAGAAAAATTAAAAATTTAAAACTAAATGAAAGTGAAAATATTCAAATCCAGAACCAACCTGAAGGAATTGAAGAGGTTGCATTAGACGACGAGGTCGATGCCGATCAGGCACCTGCACAACCAAAACGAAGGAGAGTACCGCCCTTCTTCGTTACTCCTAGAGCTGACTTTAAAGTTATGCTAAATATCTCTAGGTTAGAGGCCCCTTCATTAAAATCAAGTATGAGCAGCAAATTTCTAAAATTAACTGTGGAAACTGAGGAAGAGCACCGAAGCCTTTCTCGTCTACTCGAAGCTCAGGGTGCTGAGTTTAAAACCTTTATGCTAAAAACTGACAGCTCCATAAAGGTTGTACTTCGAGGACTTGCCTCCTGCACTCCTATTGAGGAAATAAAAGAGGAATTAGAAAGAGAAGGCTTTGCAGTTGTTAGTATAACTCAACTGTCAAAATTCCAAACTAATTCACTAATGCCGTTATTTTATGTGCAAATCGCAAACGGCAGTCTGTCTGAAACGGTCTACACTCTTACGGAAATGGTTCGGACAAAAATTTCAGTAGAGCGATACAGAGGTAGGAAGGGACCCTCTCAATGTTGGCGGTGTCAGGGATTCTTTCATAGTTCTGAAGCATGCAAGCTTCCTGTGAAATGCGTTAAGTCTGCAGGACCTCATAGGGCTAAAGAATGTCCTTTAGCCTTCGAGGATAAATTAAAATGTGCAAACTGTGGAGGTGACCATGCGGCGAACTGGCGCCAGTGTCCACGATTCCCTAAATCCGGTGGACGAAATCCCGCCACCAGGAAAATTTTTAAAAAAACCACCCAATAAAGCGATCCATTTGGGATCCTCCCAGGACGCATCGACCTCAAAAAAATTACAGAAAAACTGATGAGAAAGTGTCGTTTTCCAGTATGCTATCAAATGCAGAAGAATTTCCATCATTAGATACACCAGCGGAGCGAGAACCTGCTTCCTCATTTGTCGTAGATCCTATTCCAAAACAGTCGTTGCCAGTGGATGCTAATAACTCCAAAATTTTTACCGACATATTTTCTGGCCTAGCTACCTTAATGAGAGAAGATTGGTGTGAACCACCTCTTCTAGTCCAAGTCTTTAGAAAGGCTTTACCAGCAATTCGTGCTGCATCCCACTGTGCTGATATGGCGTGTTTTCTTTACTCCGAATACGTCAATCTTAGTAACGGTCCCCAACATTAACATTCAATCGTTACAACTCAGTTAACTTGCATAATCTTAAAGTTTGCACCTGAAATGCAAATAGCTTGAGTCCCAGGATCGCTGAAGTAAGAGACTTGGTTTTAGAGCAAAATCTTGATGTGTTATTGGTGCAAGAGACCCTACTCCACCCGGAGTGCGCACCCCTAATCGCTAACTACCGGATTTATAAAAATGATAGATCTGGAGATAGGATTAACTTACAGCGCATTTACGGAGGCACTTGTATTTATGCGAAATCAATAATTGAGCATCACGTCATCCCCACTCCCGTTTTAGAGAGGATGGATGCGACAATTATTGAGGTTAAATTAGGAAATCTCCCCCCTCTCAAAATTGTGATGGCTAGATGCCTAAAATGCGGCGAGGGACACAAAACATCGGAGTGCCAACAAAAAGAAAAAATAGAGCAGCCACTATGCATCAACTGCAAAAAATATGGGCATACTGCCGCATACCGAGGCTGAGAAGAATTCCCCAAAATTAATAGACCGCAACAGAGAGAATTCAACCCAAATCAAAGCAAAATTATGCAGGGAACCATTTCCTCACGACTATTTAACGTTAATAGCTCCCCACGGCGCCACAGGCAAGGCCTGATGAGAATGTAAACAAACCTAGCCAAGCAAACAATGACTTATTAAAGTGAATAGACCTCGCAGAAATATTAAATATTATCATGCAGATTAAAAAATTCCTGGAAGAATTCCCAAGAATCATAAGCATATTTAAACAACCTACCAGACAAATGTGGTCTACTACTCAACGAAATAGCGCGCAATGCTCAAACCCCCACTGATTCATGTTCAGAGCCAATAATCTTAAAATCGTTTATTGGAACGCAAATGGGATTAGGCACAAAATCCATGAACTGAGACTGTTTGTAAATAAGCATAAGCCCCACGCTATACTAATTCAGGAAACCCACCTGAGACTCGGGAAAAAGTATACCTAGCTAACTATGAAGCCTATTACAACTACAGGGATCTTCAAGATCCGGCACTTTCTAGTGGTGTAACAATGATTTTCATCATTAATTCCATCAAGCATCACCAAATTATCCCACCTGCACTGCATTATGTAGAAGTCACAATAGTTGCAATTACCCCCAAAAATTATGATACTGTTACACTAACCTCCATTTACATTCCTCCAAACTCAGACTTGCAAATGTTTACATTTGATATTGAATCCCTCCTTCAAATTAGTTCCAACCAAATTATATGTGGTGACTTTAATGCCAAACACAGGAGCTGGCACAACAATACAAACTGCCCAAGAGGGAACACACTTAAGCGATTTGCTGACAACGCTGGCTTGTGAGTAATTGCCCCAGCAGACCCTACACGATTCGGAACCAACAGCGAAACCACAATAGACCTCGCAATAGTAAAAGACTTTTTATTTCCTTATGAAATCACTTCACTCCCAGAAATGAGCTCTGACCACAACCCGGTTGCTCTACACTTCCACTTTAAGTACACACTACCCGACATCACAGGGAAAACAAAAACCAATTGGAACAACTTTTAAAGTGACTTGAGCAGCACATTAGTAAACTTCACAAACATCAACACCCCAGAAAAAATTGACAACCTAGCAGCACAAATTGAACAGGAAATTAGCAACGCCAAAAACCGCAACTCTAACCCGATCACCAACAGCAAACCTTATTTTGATCCTGAATTAAGGAATCTCAATGCTGAAAGGAACATGATAAGAAAACAGTATCAAAAATTCAAGAGGCCAGAAACAAAAAGACTACTAAATAGCATGAACAACAGAATAAGGAGACTTGCCAATCATATCGAAAACAGAAAGTTCATAAACAAACTTCTGAATCTAAGCCCTGGAAACCAAAACGTCTGGGACTTTGTGAGACCATTTAAAAAGAAAAAACTACACATTCCTTAACGGAATTGCACAAACCGACCTCGACAAAGCAAATTTCTTGGGAAATAGCCTAGAGAACCAGTTTAAATTAAACCCACTATCCCATGAGGAAACAAAACTCGAGGTCGAAGAAACTGTTAGCTCCTTTCATAGCACACAGATGGCGCCACGAGAAGACACAAACTCAAACGTAAGAATAGAACCTGTCAAACCAACGGAAATTATAGAATGCATCAAAAAAACTCAAAAACAATAAAGCGCCTGGAGATGACAACATCACAAACAACATGATTAAACACCTCCCTCTGAATTTTATACTATTTTTCACCCTCTTAGTACAAAAAACACTGGAACTTGGGTATTTCCCAGCTAGATGGAAGACAGCCACAGTAGTACCCATTTACAAACCTGGTAAGGATCCCACGGATTCCTCCAGTTACAGACCATCTCACTACTTTCCTCCCTTAGCAAAATTTCCGAAAGTATTATTTTAAAGAGACTCAACCAGCACCTATTAGAAAACAACATACTTTGTCCTGAACAATTTGGCTTCAGACCAAGCCTATGCACTTCGAATCAACTCATCAGAGCCACCAAATTCATCACTGCAGGTTTCCAAAACAAACAAAAAACAGGAGCTGTCTTCCTCGATATACAGAAAGCATTCTATCGGGTATGGATCAATGGTTTAATTTACAAGTTAATTAAAAACAGTACTCCAAGATATTTAATTAAAATTATTGTTTCTTATCTTAACGACTGATGCTTTAGAGTGAGGGTGAAAAATGATTTTTCAGACACTAAACACATACAAGCAGGAGTACCACAAGGCTCAAAACTAGGACCAATACTGTTCTCCTGTTACATCAACGATATCCCAAAACAATTTAACACCATGTTGTGTTTATATGCAGACGACACAGCAATTCTGGCCAAAAACCACAACGCAAGTTACATCAAAATCGCTCTGGATAGGCATCTGGATAGCATCACATAGTGGATGATCAGATGGAAAATTGAGATAAATGCTGACAAAACAATAGTAGTAATGTTTCACAAAGTTCCCAGAGACAAAAACTTCGAAAGGATAAAAGTCAATAGAAAATACATCCCGTGGTCTCAGGAAGCCAAATACCTAGGTGTCATAATGGACAGGAAACTAAATTGGAGGGCACACTTTAATTACGTAAAGGATAAATTCCGAGCTCAATCGCGCAAGTACTTCCCCCTAATTTTTCGGAATTCAAAGATGCACAGGGACACTAAAATACTGTGTACACATTTTAGTGTCCCTGCTTATTTACACAGCCTATTTGCGTCCGATATTGACTTACGCTTGCCAAGTTTGGGGTTATGCAGCCAAAACAAATCTTAAATTAATTGAAAGGCAGCAAAACAGAATCATCAGACAGATATGTGGTGCTACCTGGGCCATGCCCAGCTCGGAAATCTATAAAGCCCTCATGTACCCCACTTTCAGGCAAACCATAAAGAAAATAGCTACAAATTTCTTTAACAAACTCGATGAACACGAAAATGATGCAATTAAAACTATCAAAAAATATAATCCCCAATCTCATATCAATAGACCAAGAAATGTTATGTTACTTTAAAATCTGATCAACTTAATATTCCCAGCTGTCATGATAAACCAAACTAGATTCCATCACTTGTAAACGAATGCTGATTGGCTCTGAACGAACAATAGATTATCTCAAGTAGTAAACCTAACTTCTGCCGGCTACACACTCCGATCCGTATTGCAACCCAACGCACCCTCACCACTACAACTGAATTTCTATTGGAAGGCGTTGCACACTCCTCTCCCTCTCCATCAGGGGACTGCTCTGCTACGTAGAGCAGCGCCACTTCAACAATTCTCGATTTGGTCTACAAATGGAGAAGACGTGCGTGGAGAGAGCTCCGTCTTCGACGGACTGGTCCTTTTCAGGACCATTGTGGAAAGGGGGATCAGGGCTCTTCTTCCGAAGAGGAAATAATGGAAATTCAGACATGCCAAGCCACCAATAATGATGATCAAGATCAAAGATCAGTCGAATTTACGAAAGAACAGAG
>JAPMOR010068777.1:111828-145991 GCA_026543865.1 Argiope aurantia | reverse complement strand
ATAATGTAATAGGCACGCGCTTTATGATGTACTTTTATTTGCAACTTTTTCCCTATTAATAAAGTTGTAATATCTGAATGAATGTTTAATAACAATTGATTGAGTAATGAAAATTTGATTGTGTCCTTCTGATTTAATGCGATAAAAAATTGAGGGGAAAAAATTGAATTTATTTTTACATTTTAATTAAGCAAAAACAAAAAATATTGTTGGCGTAAATTGTTTTTATTGAAAGTAATGCCTTTAATATTTTTAGGAGGCACAGGAAACGACAGACTCGATGTCAGAGAACCAAGATGCTCTTGACACCGAGTCTATTTTAGGCTCTTCTGTACCCTAAATGCCCAGGGGATAGTTGCAAAACGGTAGAAAGAATGCTGAGCTGTTAGCAGCAGCAAAGTGTTCGAATACTATTGCTGGGATGGTAATGGGATCTTCCGAGAATGAATTTGATGCATTTGGAAGATCTATTGCTCTCAGCTTAAAAAATCTTAAGCCAGAAGTGGCTTATCAAGCCCATCTAGAGCTGCAGACAATTATCAATATAAATTGCAAAATTTGCAACCTACACCAATCGTGAAACCCCAGACTGGCGAAGATAGTTTGCCATTTGATAAGAACGCCAATAATATAAAAATAAAATTTAAAAAAAAATTATATTGTATGTATGTGATTTTTGTCTGTTTAATACAAATAATCAAAATCTACAACAACCTCGTTTAACTAAGCATGATACATTAATGTCTTGTTTAGTGTTATTAACGTTCCGTTTTAAAGAATCATTAAGGCTATTTACGACGGACCGCGTAATTTAGAGATGACGTCAGATGACGAGGACGATACTTGAGCTGGCATCTCCCACTCCAAACTTACGCGCCGCACCGACGGGAGAATTTGATACATTAATGAATTTTTGTAAGCTGCAACACAATAGCACCTTCATTACCTTTAGATTACCTTTTCAGATTATTCCTGTAAACTTTTGAAAGTTTAGTTGCTTTACGATTGCGAATAAAAACATCCTCAATATTGTATAATTCAGTTATATCCGATCTCCATCGACCAGGAATAACGTCACCACTTTCCTTATTTTCTTAACTCACAGATCTCAGAAAAATAAAATTGTGTAGAAGTTTTGCACAGCCAACTGTGCGAAGCAGAAACAACGTTAATGACTTCATCAGTTGTTTCCAATTGACATTCAATCTTTCTAGTCAAAATTCTAAAAGGACTTACTAAAATGCCAAAAGCATTTTCAGCCATCCGTGTAGCTCGACTGAGCATATAATTGAAAATTTTTTCATCATTGGTCAGGGGATGAATTTTATAGGGATTCATTAAATAGGATTTCAATGGAAAAGCATTGTCTCCAACAATGCATCCATCAAGTCCAAACAGAGATTGTTGCCGTAATTCTCTATGTAATGAGCTCTGAAAGACCGATCCCTCAGATACAGACCCATTGCATCCTACATCAATGTAAATTAATGAGTATTCCGAGTTAACTAATGCTAGAAGATAATTGAATCCAAAATTATTGTATTAAACCATACTTTCTGATTTCAATATTTTAGGGAAGAACCAATAATTGAATAAAAAATACTTTACTTGAATATTATTTAATACAGTACCGTTATTACAAATTACTTATTTCGACATGGCAAACTGCTGTAACAGAATTGCAAAGAGAACCATTTTTATACTGAAACGTCTCTTTGAAGAACAATCTTTTTTACTTGAACAGCAGGAGAACCCTTGTCTGATTCCTACAGTTCCTTTTCTTGCTGATATTCTCAGCGAAATGTTCTGATTCAGTACTCTTTCTTGAGTTAAGAAAATTTGAGGCGATATATTGAATTGAGATCTGAAATTCAATGAATATATTAAATTTTTGTGTCAAATTTGTACCCTGATTAGCTGTAATCTACTGTATAAATACTTATCAAGTTAATATATTTATTGATAAGCATATAATTATTGAATAAAAACTGAATTAATTAAATTTAAATATAATTTCATACCTCGAATACAATTTGTTCAGAATTCTATCTTTCATTCCAATTTTGAACAGACCACCTTAATTTTTCTCATGCACTACTCCGATGAGATTTCGCAAATCAGCTTTTACTCTATCAGCAGCTGGAATGGAAATATTGACATAACCTCCAATATCAAACTCGAGATGTGTTGCTTCGGATATCTTTTTCATTCGTTTGGCGTGCTTTATTAAAGTTTATTCCTCTCTAATTAGAAAATTATTTGTCGATTTACTAGCAAACATTTGCTCCCCTGATTGTGCTTGTTCAATTTCTTGTTCTTCTGCATTCATGTCCTCAAAAATGTTCTGTAGTTCATTATGTATTCGATATTTTTTATAATATCTGATTGCAAGGTTGAGGTTGCCATTCCAGCTCTTGATTCAATCCCAAACATAGATTTGTATGGTAATTGTTTAATTCCTGAATGTACAGCTCTGTTTTTCGTGAATTGCACAGAGTGAAGACCATTAGAACACTCTGTAGTTGGATTGTCCCTCATCCTTGGAGCCAGCATATTTTCTACGTCTTTTGTGGCCCTCTCAATTCTGCGACTGACGGTGCCGAGGTTTCCCATGAACAACCTTCAATTCCGGCCATTACACACATAACTACTCTATAACGGATTATAACGTAATCGCTTTAAAATTATTCTGGGGTGTGTTTTTTTAATGGAAAAAATGTAATTGTTCAAGAAATTTATTTATCCCATTTTTGGCGCATAAAGCATTCACATTTCCTTCACTTATCGTAAATAAATCAACTGCACAAATAAGTTCCAGCTTGAATAAAACTAGAGGACAGCACTTACTTTGAAAATTTCAAAAGCAAGAAATTTAGTTTCATAGGGTTTCAAGTGAACAACACCTAAAATAACTAGAGAAAACGGGTTCTCCTTAGCGCAGTCATTTAATACGCGTTTTCCCTAGTTAATTCGGGTTTTCACTTGCGCTGTCAGTTAAAACGCATTATCCCTAGTTAATTCGGGTTTTCACTAGCGTTGTCACTTAATACGCGTTTTCCCTAGTTAATTCGGGTTTTCACTAGCGCTGTCAGTTAAAACACGTTTTCTCTAGTAAATTCGCGTTTTGACTGCTTTCGGGTTTTTACTGCTACAATAATTAACGCAAAATATGAGACGCTCAAATTGACGGAGTTTCGAAATAACAAATACATGATCCTATCTTAAGTCTAGTGAAACCCATATTTAACCGATTTTTCAATTTTAAAAACTGAAATTAAATCTCCCAGAGAAATTTAAACAGAATAATAACATTAAATTTAACAAGATTTTTCGTAATTTCTTAAAAATGTTTATAAATTTCTAGAGTTATATTTGTTCACCATTAAACTCATTTTATTTTTATAATTAAAAAAATTAGAAAAATTTCACATGTCACATACAACTTTATAATACTTTATCAGAATTCATCTTCTTACCTGAATGAATTCTTTCAGATTTTCTGAAAGAGCATCTAGAACTTCTGGAAGCATCTTGCTTATGGTGGATTTAGGAACACGAAACAGATGGCTCAATATTCTGTAGTTGTATCCACTGGTTAAAAATGTCAATGCTAATTCTAACTCTACTCTTGCTGGGATAGCTTCCCTTAAAATTGTGTCTTGCCGGTGTATATTAAAGAAACTCTGCTTAGTAAATCTCCAAACTTTTCTATTGGTATCCTTAATAAGGATTTATACTCTGCAGGGTCTATAACGCCTAATGGTAAAAGTGAATTTTAGTGTGCCCCTTGCAATGCCAAGTCGCCAATAAAGATGGCGGACAAAATAAACAAATACTTCCGCTGAACAGTTACAACAGTTACGGTTACCATTTCCCGCCATATAATTAAGGCTTTCTACTGATAAGTCTTTTTTTTCCAGACTGCCCGGTGCCTTCTATAGATGCTGAAGGCATCTGTAGTAGGCACCGGGCAGAATTTTTTAACATAAAAAGACACAACCTACGGCTTTGCTAGCAGCGGGAGCAGGAACCTAGTAATTTCGCTAGCACATTGAACATAAGGACTGTGTGGATAAAGGAACTTGTACATAATCAAAAGAAAAGGAAGAAAGGAGGAAGAAGCAATCGAAACTTTCTCCATACAAAATTTCAAACAAGCATCCTTTTCCCAACTTCATCAACTCGTAAAAAAATATATTCCACTCACCCTTCATCCATTCTGCAGGTTCTAAATACTGTTTTCCATCCCATTTTCCCGATATCCATTCTTGCACAATTACCGACATAACAAATTATCAAGGGAACCTACCTTTAGACCACCAAAAGAATTAAGAAAACTGGAAGTATTCCATTGCAGCTGTCTTTTAAAGTAAGAATGCAGACGATTTTTTAAAGCACATACTGACAGTTAAAAATTGCAAAAGAATAAATATTTTCTGTTCGTATTCACATTAAAAAAAGGAAAGAAAGAAAGAAGAAAATAACTTTTAATTATAAGCTTAACTTTCTTTATTTAATAAAACTTTTAATTATAATAAAGAACAAAATTAAAATATTTAATCGAAATTTTTTTAATATTTTTAATTTAACATTTTTTATAATATAGTTGTAGTTCATGTACAACTCAACCATTTCAAAAAGTAGTAAACAAAACAGCATTAGTGTTGCTAGAAGAGCGTTCCGATGGGCTGCTATATTGGCGACAAACTCGGGGGCACACTATTGTTACGTAATTTCTTTACCGGGTTCGTTTGGATAGTGGAAATTGTATGGTGTAAAGAAAACTCAATAATCAGGCGGCAATGGAAAAAGAAACAACGACATTTATTTACACGAAGACACACAGGGCAGCACAAAGCGACAACTATATACAGCACAGAAGACGATTATCTTCACCCGAGACGTGAGCATACAACAGCACACACAGCAGCATACAAACAGAATCTACTGCAGACAGTAGCGCACAGCTCAGTTCTGCACTAGCTTAACTCAGTCGCTTCCGACTACTCCGTCTTCTACTTCTCCGAATCGGATTACTGACTTCGCTCCGTCGATTCCGCTTACTCTTCTTCGACCACTCCTTCCACTCTAACTACTGGCTTTTTCGCTCCGTCTTCGGACTACTCTGTCGTCTCCTTCTCCGATTCTGGCTCGGATTACTGACTTCTACCTTCGCTGCTCTCGAACTCGGACTACTGGCTTTTCCGCTCCGTCTTCGGACTACTCCGTCGTCTACCTTTGGCAGCGGCGGCCACTTCCTTTTATAGGTCTCAGGAGGCGGGGCTAGAAGCCTCTCAACCAATCAGGAACGTTCGAGGCGTATCTCGGTTCCTACTGGACGGATCGGGAAAATTCTCGAAGTTTCGGGTATTATCTATTTTGGCACCAAATTCGCCAAATGGTCGCCAAGCTCTGGGACCTCCGACGCACACCTGGACTCCGTCCCATTCAGATGACTGTAAAACTTTCTTTCCAATGACGGAACAAACTATGCTGGGAAGCCGAATTGCAGGTTTGTAACACTATTCTCCACTTTATGCCGGCTAATTCTTCAATTGAAGATTTGGAACTCCAAATTCATTTCTTTCAGATATGAATTTTTTCTCCCATTTTCACTATGCTTTGCTAATTGGGAATCCATTTCGTTCTTAATTTCTTCAGCAAAAATTTTGTTTGCAATTAAAATGGATTTTTTTAGCCATTTCCACTTTACAAAAGAGTAAAGATCTGCGACAAGTTGGAGGTGCCATCATAAAAAAAAAGTTAACAATATTAGATCAAAAGGAATCAAAACGCTACGACTTTCGGATAAGAAATTAGATAACTGAACTGACATTAAATACGAAAAATTGAAGGGTGCCAAAACAACAATTTATAACCAGGCATTCCATGCTTGGCTATAAATTGCCGTTTAGGCGTCCTTGAATTTTCTTTTTCACTGCGTATCGTTTTAAAATGATGGATATTTACACAAAAAAACATGATAAAATAAAAAAAGAGGTCAACATACCTAAATTAGGAAAAAATTAGAAAAGAAATGGCAAACAAAATTTTTAAAAAAGCATAACCACACATCATAAAGAACAAAGAGCAAAAACATCGAAATTGATCTACGATAAGTAATCAATTTTTTTACGCCCCCCCCCCCAAAAAAAAGTGAGTGCAAACCTGTAAAAACCGAGTGTAAACCCTACATAAATTCAAATGTAGATTCTACATATCTAAAGTTTACAGTTAGGCAATTTTATTTGTTTAGACCGAAAATATCAAAAAAGAGTTCACATCCTAACAAACAAGAAATATCTGAAAGTTGATTAAAATCTTTATCCTCAAGAATACAACTTGGAGGAATTGTAAATTCCGAAATACTTATCGTTTTTGAAGGATGTATTTTTATTGTCTCTGGAGTGAGGAAAAAGTCAACCTTGGAATGAAATGTGTCATCAAAGTTCGAAATAGCTGCCTTCTCAAAATGATTAATTCTTGAAAGAGGATTATTTAGACCTTGTACGATGGAGTTGGCTTTTATTTTATTTAATCCTATCTGTTGCTTTCAAAGTTAAGTAAATATTTTCTGAAGCTGAATCAAAAGCGCATCGAATATTTATTTTTCCTTTTGGACCATAAATAAAAATCAGCAGTATTAAGCAATCCTTTGCTAATAGAATCGCTTTTGAACGCCAAGGTCAGTGATGACAGACGCTTCGCTCACTATAGGAGAATTTATTTTTTGATTAGTAATATATTTGTCTTCACATAGTAAAGTATTATGCATTGTGTTAATATTTTTATTTTTGCACTTTATATAGAGTTATAAAAAGTTACTGGGGCAATTATTAAAATGATATGTTGGCAGAAAGCGATTACACAATGGTTTAATTTAACAATTTCCTTTCTTTCAGGAATTGAAAGATTTTTAAATTTATTACATATATACCAGCTTCCTCGTCATCTGACGACGGTTCAAAATTACGAGGTCCATCCCAAAATAGCCCTAGTGTTGCTTCAAACGGGACGTTAATATAACTAAACTAAAACCAGCTTCCTCGTCATCTGACGACGGTTCAACATTACGAGGTCCGTCCCAAAATAGCCCTAGTGTTGCTTCAAACGGGGCGTTAATATAACTAAACTAAACTAAACTTGAAATTCCTTATCAATTCCATTATTTAACACATGCAATGTTATAGCATCAGATAAAAGATAAGATTCAAATTAAAAGTATATGATTAAATAAAAAATACTATATGATTTCTAACAGAATAGATTAATGATCTAATTTGAGTAGGATTTTCATTATGAAATTTGTTAATCGAAAATACTTCGGATATGTGTATATCAACTAACGCTCGTTTATTTTGATAATTATTTTCTAAATCATTCAACAGAGAATCAAACGTATCTTGATCGCTTTGAATTAATGCTGTTTGTTTTTTAAAGAACTTTTCAGATATATGAGTTTTTGTCTCATCCAATGATGGGTTGTTTCCTATAACATTCATAAACTGAGATTTGAAGAGAACAAATTCTTGAAATTTGCCACTGAATGTAGGCAAAGGTAAGTCAAGTATTTTAATATTTGCTTTTGGAATAGTGCAAATAGTTTCGTTTTTATTTTCGTATTTGGAAAGAAATACAAGAAGGCTTATCTTCATTCCTAGAGCATCATCTTCCAATTAAGAGAAAGCTCTAAAGCATCTTTTAAATCCACATCATCAGGTAGAGCACATAATTCCCATTTTATTTGATTGAGTCCTTGTAGAATATCGTTAATTGATGTTAGCATATTGCTACATTGTATATTTTCCTTTTTGGAATCATCTGAAGGTTGGAACTCCTAAATGAAGGTTTTTATCCTATTGATTTTAATTTTAAATGCGTTCTTTGACGATTTAAAGCCGTGAGAGACATTTTATAAAATTATCTCTGCAGTATTTGGACAGACCAATTTTATGGTATGATGGCGGTATGCCAGCAATTAATAAATTCGTCGATAGTAAACAATTCGAGAATAATGGACTTAATCCACACTAATTATAAAAAATAAATTTATTTCTATTGACACAAATAATAAAGGATCAACAATTACAAAGAAAGTGGAAGCATGTCTACGCTGCATGAGTAGGACTAGAAAAATGAAGTATTTTTTAGGATATAGTATTGGATTGAAACTGGAAGTGGCAGGTGGTAGAAACAAGACTAATATGTTTTTTCATTATTTTTGCAATTTTTTTTTTTACAAAATGAATTGCTATGACCAAATTTCAATTAGTTACTAAACACTAATGATTAGGCATTATGAATATCATTTTTTAAGACCAGTTAAGATTCTTATGGTTGGTTTTTAAAGCTAATGAATTTGATTGCTTGAAAATTTTGCTTTCAATAAAAACTAAAATAATAAATAAAGCTTTAATTTAGAAATCTATAATTTTTGTATTGAAACCACATATGAAATCTTAACTCTATAATTCAATTAGCTTTTGAGTAATTGTGTTCCCAGATAGACATAATTCCAAAAGTGTGATAGATACCGGAAAGTGTAAATAATGGAGATTCACCAAAATCACAAAATTGATTTTTTTTTAAATAATATTTTCCCTTTGCTTACAAGGCATTAAAAAAAATGAATTCTTAACCATACAATTTTCATTCTAATAATTTCATAAATTTGCAATGAACAAGTTTAGGGTAGTTATTTGTTGCTGAACAAGCATAAGAAAAATATTTCATTTTTATTTTTTAAAATGAAAATAAGTCTAAGGATACAAACGTGCTTTCCTAATTTAAAAACGAAATTGTGAAGACAATGTTACAAAATATCAAATTAAAAAAATAAGGAGATTACTGCACATATACTTTATTTACATAATAAACAATTCATTTTTATGCATAAAAAAAAGAAGCAATTAAAATTATTTTCTTCAGGATGCATACAAGTTTAAATATATAAGTGGCCAAAACTTCCTTTATTTATTCAAAATACTTCTTTTAAAAGAATGGTTTTTTTTGTCACAGTTTCCACAGATGTGGTTATTACAAATATAGTCTAAAATAGGAAATAGTATCTTTTAATGCAACTTTATTGTTGGCCCTGAACTGGCAACTTACTATCATTATGAATGTTATGACTAGTAGCTAAGTGTTTGGACAATTTGTTTTTTAAAGACAATTTCTTCTGTCAATAAATACACGAAAGGTTTTTAGATCGTTCTTCAGCAGATTGTTGACGGGCGCGGGACTAATGGGCATTTGAATATTGTTTTTTGGAGATCTGAGCATCACATAAGTTGAATGTGTAATTTATTTTATATTTAATGCATACAAGACAAGGAGAGAAATGGTCAATGGCTACCATATTTTTGTCTGCCAGTACAGACAGCTTGCCAACCTTCTGTGGTTACCGAACTTCTAGTAAAATCATATGAGCATCCAATAAGCGTTAAGATGTACTAATTCCGATCTTCTGATATAGGCGCTTCGAAATAGAAGCGAACACTTTTCAGCAACGTATTGTAAAATCCTCCGCGCTTTTGCGCATATGTTAGGATGGGTTTAATTCGTCAAAATAAGGGTGAAAGGAAAGATGAAAGGAGATGTTTATATTTACTAGTATCTAATAGCGGAATCCAAGGTGAAAGGGAATACCGGAAATGTACTCATTTTTCGGCCTCTCACTCTTTAATGCGATGGAGTGGTCGAAATGTGGTCGTCTCAGAATCCTCTGACGAACAGTACTCACCAACTTATAATTTTATCGGACTTATTTTAGGGGTAATATATACTTGGCCACTCTAATCGATGACATCTTTGTGATTACTCTGCCTTGATATAGAAGTAGGTATGAAGGACAAGGGCATTGTTTATTTCGAGAAACGTGATTTCTATTTGCATTGCGCTTATAGTATGCTCAGATTTCTCTTCAAAAACCCTCTAATCATTCAAAAAATATTTTTAAATTCGAATGGGGTCAATTCATGTGACGTAAAAGTCTCATGTCATGTACATCTTGCGCATGGCATTTAAGTTTCTTCGATCAGTCTACCATTAACGTTTTCCGCCAAGTATGAAGTGGATTTTTTGTTTATAATTGAAGTTATAATTTTTGTAAGTCATTTTCTTTCCTCTTATTATGTGTTAACAGAGGAAATACTAGTCTGCTGATGGATGCATGCTTTAATGAAAACACAAGAGTGACTATCATGATAAAACGTTTTCTTATTTTCCTTTCAACAATCCTGACTTGGGTTGATAGCTTTGGTATAGATTTTTTCAAGCCTTCGAAGTCGGTGATATGCTCCGATCATTTTGAAGAATTCATTCAGTGTATATTCATTTATTAAATATAGCTGTTCCAGTAATTTGTTAGAAAAACTCTTCGAAGAAAAAGAAATCGGTAAGCGATTTGCCGTCAAAAACAATCAAACAAAATCGTGAGTGCATTTCTAATTTACTTTATTCACATTTGATGTAATTTCTGATAATTTTGAATAAGCTTAGAAGGTTTTAAAATGTTTACATGAATATTACATTGCATTTTTTTACAAAATCTTATGTAAATTTAATTAATGTAAGTAAACAAACTCCTGTTGCAAAAATAACAACTGCTATAATGCTAAACTTAGTTGAAAATGAACATTACTGGTTTTCTAATTACATTTGCAGATTTGTGATGGATTCAAAGTGAATTTATATCAAATAACTTACTTTTCTATTGTTAAAAATGAAATGTCAATAGTTTATTGTATTTAAACTGAAATTGACTGTCATCATAATATCCTGTTATAACACTGTGCACCTCAGTGATTTCTGTTTTAATAAATAAAGGTCTTTTCAATCAATTGAAAATCAATTTCCATATCAGCATTTATTATATAATTTTTATTCCCAACTTCATTGCTACATGCATGTGTCACTTTTTTTTCTTCTATTTTTTTAACATATCAATTTTGAATTATAAAATTCTGTGAAAGCATAAAAGTGTTTCTTTCAACTCCTCTTTATATCCTATTTAACTTCTCCCTCTCTCTCTGTATATGTATATATATATATATATAAAATCATGACCTTATTCTTGTTTATTAAATTTACTGTATTGTATGTTTTTGTTTTATTTTATGATATTCATTTAATGTAATTTTTATCAATGTAACTTTAGCATTTAAAAAAAATTCATAAATGTTCTGCTTTAAAAGTATATTGTTCAACATTATGTTTTTATTAGTGATAAAAAGAAATGTTCTTTATTATCTAGAATGTTTCTGTTGAATAAAATTGATTTCATCATTTACATTGACATTCTTGTCATACTGTGTTTATATTATTTCTAAGTGTTTAGAAAAATAAATATTGATAAATAGTTTTTTTTATTTTTTTGAATCAGTGAGTACATTGAAACATACATTCGATCATATTTTTTCAAATAATTATCACATATTTTATATATATATATATATATATATATATATTATTTGTAATGTGTAAATAAAAATTATGAAAGCGTGATTTTGTTTGTTTTCCTTTAATGATTTCTACAAATTAAAATGAAATTATTTATTCATAAGTTGCATGGATTTAAAAAAAGATATCCATACCTTTTATATTACATAATTTGAAATTGTAAATTTAATTTATTCAATATATACTAGTTTGAGTTTCATGTTCTTTCCTCTGAGCAAACTGAAAGCATCAAAGTCTCAATATTTATAAAAGTAATTACATACGAAAAAAAAATATAATAATTTTATTAGATAAGTTAATATTTTAAAGCTTACTAAGAGTAATAATTAGTTTTAGAAAGAACTAACTGGGGGAATTATATTCATAAGATTAAACATTCAATAATATTTAAATAATATGTAAAAAAGAACATATGTAATTTTTCAAAAACACTGCCATAGTCATTTGTCAAAATGTATCCTTCGGATAAAAAAATTGGGGGGAGGATATGGGAAAGGAAAGAATAAAGCGGCATCAAACGAATTAAAAAGCGATGTTAATTATGCAAAAACAATAATTCCATTGAAAATACTAATTAAAAATTTAGTATAAGAAATAAAATTATATAACTAAGAAAATTTGGAGAAAATAATTCTGGTACGAATTTACCATAAAATTAGGATGGTTCATTTCAAATTTTAATAAGTGGACTGTATTCTTATTTAAAATCAAACGACAATTCGAAAGTCAACTTTTTATTTCATCGAGGGGCAACGAACTCAGTACGAAACTGTTTTTAAAAGCTGATCCCATATCAACAGGGTTACAATAAATTTTATCGCTGAAGCCAAGTCAGCGTATGGTTGCAAACATTCTTTAACAAAAAGCGCCAACAAAGCGGTAACAAATCCAAAATAATATCTTAAAAAAAATCAAAAGTTTTTAATAATTGATCGGCTAGTATTTACTAAATTTATATTCGTAATATTTACTAAACAGTGGTTTCGTCAACGTTATCGGTATACATTACAACATGCACTGAACAGTTGAAAATTGAGCAGAAGTGGTTTGTTTGGTACCTGACACGTGACCGTGAATTGACCCCATTATTGCGAAATCATTAGGTGAATTTCATAGGGAGGAACGTTAAGATGAACAGAATCCAAATATCACAGAATACTATGATATTTTTTGAAGAAGATTGAAAAGCAACTCAAAGTTATATCAGCATCAAAGAAGATAAACACAGTGTCTCATATGAATAATCACAAACAAAAAAGAATTTAGAGTGCCTTAATTGTTCAGTTTTTTTCTTTTAAAAAAATAAGAAAAATTTGTAAAATCATGTGGTGAATTCCTTAAAATCTTCTATCTTAGATTCCCAAATGAGAAAAAAAAAAGTTCTTTATGATGATAACCCTAACTAGAATGCTTATATATATTTTCGAATTAGGGAGGACGAATATCAAAAAGTCACAAATACCAGTGATCAATACTTTTCAAAGAGAGGTGTGATTCAAATCCTTGATACGATCTTACTGGTAATATTTCGATTGCAGGTTTTGGATCACGATAGAAAGTAACAATCGACACGATATCACTGAAATTTACCAGAGCGGTGACTTCACTGGAAAGTAACAATCGATACGATCTGTCCAATGGAGGCTCTCGAACAAAACAGAAAAGGAGAAATCTGTGAATGGATTGAAAAGTGAACGGACCGGTTATTGAAATTATCGTATCATTGAATTGCATATCACTGAAATTTACCGAAGCGGTGACTTCACTGGAAAGTTTGAAGTCGCCGCTCCACTTCATGAGAGTAACCTTGACTTTCCGATATTCACATTTGAGGATGCACTATTCCATACAAATACTAGGCCGCGGTGGCCTGGTGGTAAGGTCTCGGCTTCGGAATCGGTGGGTTTCAGGTTCGAGACCCGATTCCACCGAAAAACCGTCGTGTAAGGGGGTCTTTTGCACGTTAAATCCGTCCTGACCAAACGTCCTCCCGCTGGTGTGGTGTGGTGTGGAGAGGGGGGTGCCAGCTCAGGTGTCGTTCTCGTCATCTGACCGCGGTTCAAAATTACGAGGTCCGTCCCAAAATAGCCCAAGTGTTGCTTCAAACGGGACGTTAATATAACTAAACCAAACCATACAAATACTTTTTAATTACTTGTGACTTTACTTTGCACATATTCCGTTTACTTCTGGCGCCATCTATTGGTAGAATATCGAACTGAAGTAAACGATTTAAAGAAATGACATATATATTTAATTCAAATTTTTCAGAAAGTGGTTTACTCCAATAAAGAAATTAAATAAATAGTTTTGAAAAAAATTCAAATTTAAGAAGTAAGCTGAAATAGATAAATAAATTCAATCACACGTTATGTTAAGTGGAAAATTAAGTATTAAATTTTATATTTAATATTAACTAATAATTTTTAATTAATAATATGATTGAAATAACAGATATTTGGAACAAATATTTAAAAATAACGATAACAAAATTATTTGTTATTCAAAAAATCGTGGATTATGCATCTCTATTTTCGATTTCTTACTAAACAACAGGATGAATATACTCGTTTTCCCCAGTTAAATCTGAGCATGCGCAGAAAAACCGATTCCAGCTCAGAAATAACAATTCCGTTAACATGGCTTGATACACTGTTCTCTCACTATCCGCATCTAGGAAAAACAATCTGTTTTTGTGATTGTTGATAGAAGATGGTGTTTAAATAGAACTTCTGTTTCTTAACTTTTAAAGAACTGTAAGTAAGTCTTAATTGATTCATGAATAAGATAGTTATTGTAAGGAAATGGAGGTTTGTTCTCCAGCGTAGCTGTATTTAAAGTTTAATGCTTGCTTCTACCGTAAATAAACTCTCGTCAAGTATTGTTTGCATTTTTTTTTTTTGAGAATGTAAGATTATATATATATATAATCAATGTTCAATCAATTCAAATGATGTTGCAAATGAAACTATTGCAAATTTCCTTTTAAGATTTATAGTTAGAATAAATTATTCGCAAATTCAATATATCATATGAGAGTGAAACGGTTTAGGAAAGAAAAATAATTGACGGTTGCTTTTCCCACACCATGGTATTGAAATTTTTTCTCATTCTGTTGTTTTTAAATTATGTTGTATGCTATTGTCAATTTATAATTATATTGCTTACTTATTTTATATTTTTAACCTTGCTACATAGATTTCAACATGTAAAAACATAGAATGATTAGTAAAGGCATTTTTTCAAAATCAATTTGAAGCATTATGTTTATTGAAAAAGTTGATTCTGCAAAATAATTTCAACATTACCCTGGTTCTATTCAGGGAATAATTTAATCCTTCAGTTCTTTTAACTTTTATATGTACATTAACAATATTTCTGAATTGTTTTTCTGCAGGTTACATATTTATTTTGACCTGGAACACCTGTTTTTCTCATTATATATCCATTGAATAAATTCCACTTCACTACTTCCCTCCTAAAAAAATGAAAATAGTTTACCTTAAAATAATGCTATTCTAATTTTATTATATTATTAAAATTCTGAATCATTTAATATATATGGATGGAAATGATATAAAATGTTTTTAATGTTTAATAAATTGTTCTAAATCATAATTATAACATTTAATCATTAATAGTATAATATTTGAGAATTTGATCTACATAAATTGTGATTTTTTTTTTGTGTTAAATACAAATGAGAATTTTAAATATATATATATACTGATTAAAACAATTATGTTCATTTCATTTAGTAATAGAATAATTCATCCTAGTATTAAATATCCATCTTGTTTATCAAAATTAATAAAATTGATTTTTATAAAACTGTTCTTTTATAAGCAATAAAATATTTGTGATTTTATGCTATAATTATAAAAATTAGTTTACAATTTTCAAATGTCACTGATATAAAATTCAACATTAAAAAAAATTCAATAAAAAGCAAAGATATTTTTCAAGAAAAATGAAAGAAAATTATGGCAAACAATTTATTCTTAAAATGGTAATGCAAAATCTGAGATGTGTCATCAAAACATACCTGTCTTCTTCCAACAATGTGTAGTCTAATACAATCTTAGGCTTAATGTGTAGCTGCAATCAAAAAGTTATAACTTGGAAAATACTGTTAATAAAGGAGAATAAAATATATTAAGTATTTACATGAATGTCAGAGATATTATATATTTTGCTTTATGTAATCCATTGGTAAACTAGAAATATTTGCCTGAATTTTAAACTCAAAAATTATTTCGGAATCCAAACATGCAAAAGTTCTCACTGGTCTGCTATAAGAAACTATCTGGCCACAGCAGAAAGTAATTCATTGCTTATTCTCGAATAGTAATGGCAGAAGGAGTTAGCGTTCCAGGCCACTAAAACAAATGTATTGTTTCCTCAGAAGCCCCTATAGTGTCTTGTATCTTTTCAAGATATACTAAATAAAATGCGAGATCTGCAATAAAAATTGCTAGGATTATATTTGGCAAGAAATAGCCCCAAATTAATTTACATGCTGATATTTTCGATGGAAATGGAACCGAAAATATCTGAAGCAGAATATGTCAATTCTGTTTTATTAATTAAGAAACATAACATTTGTTTTAAGATAAAGAACCTAAGTGTTCAATTTAGATAAAAGTTATTTATCCATCATCATATCCATAGTTATTCATCCATTATCATCTTATCATTATTTCATTGGTTATATCAGTAAAACCTCATTTCCTATTGTGCATATTTCTATGAAATTTATTTTTAAGATAATACAAATTTTTTTTTACTTGCTATATTAAAACTGTCAGAAGCCAAATGTGATAGAGTTAATACCCATGGCACAAGATTTGTTCATTAAAGATGTTTATCCAGTTTATCCAGATGAATTTGGTGACAGAAAAGTTTTTTAAGAATTGTCATTATTGCTGTGTTTGAAGGTTAAGATAATTTTTCTTACAGTTGAAAGAGAAACTTGTGCATTCCAGTGTGCTGAAGAAAATTGAGTTTCAATTATGTTGGGAATAAAAGGGTTTAAGAAATAGTTATTCAAAGTACGAAATGAAAAGTACTGCTTAAGTAAAAGTTCTATCAATTTCAAACTATTATTAAGTTATGAAAGTCACATTTTTGCTGTAAAGCGTTTTGCAATATAGTATCTCATTTTATGTTGTTAAAAAATATAAACATTTAATTCTATTACTCTAAGTGAAATGGCATCTAATTCTAAGAGAGTAAAAACAAGGAATCCAAGTTTAATTATTTCAGAAATCATATGTATTTCACTTCTTAAATGAAGATGACTGCAATTTGATAGAGACTGACCTGCAAATAGGATATTAAAAATATTTATTTTTTCAGCCATCAGTACTTGTTAAAAATTTGGAATAATTTGGTTGAATTCTTTTGAGATTTTATTTTGAAAAAATTTTGATCTTTCTGTGATGTCAGAATTTGATAACATTTTAGATATAATATGATGGTAGATGTTATTGAATGAAATTTGATGTTTACAGGCAAATTGGAGCACTCATGCCTTTTCCTGAGTTTAGATGTTTAGGATTATTTATTACATTATGTATATAAAGAAGAAGAGCACCAATTTTAACGGGCAGATCTCTGATGATTCTTCAATTACAAATTGTGAGAGGAAATATTTATATGTTTATTCAGCAGAGAGCTGACACAAAAAGGAATATTTGCAATTCATATTTTATCTAAAGGGTGCATTATATGATGCTCTTACTTTCATTCTTTCTTTATCCACCTTCTTCTGAATTGCTGCACTATTGTTCTTTGCCACCAGAATTTTTAAACCATAGCCTGCTTTCTTCATTTTGCATTCTGATTGCTCTGTATGAAGACAGGCTGCAATCAGATCTGTTATCAGAAACTCCCTTGGTATATTGCCTGTATATTTTTTTACTGTTACTTTTGTTTCACTCTATTCTGGAAGTTAAAAAATTAAAATTATATGCAGTTTTAATTCTTTTAAAGAAGATAAAAATGGCTTTTGAAAAAGTAGAAATTTTATTGCTTTCTTTTGAAAACTTGAGAGTTTCCACTATCTCCTTTCAAGTTGAAGCAAATATATTATGTAGTGTTTGTATTACTATTCATTTCTTTACTTCAACTTTATTGACCAGTAGAGTGGGTCTTGGATGTGAAAATTTATTGTTTATGTTTAAATGCCTATAAGTTTGTTTTAATTCTAAATATTGGCTGAAGTTTATTCTGGGAGAAAAATTTATGTGAATTGTAAATATATGTGGAAGTATGGAGAAATTTTTCATCTGCACTTGGTTTTTATAATATGTAGATAATGATTTCTTTTGTTAATTTTCCAGCACTGTATATTTATTTCAAGGCTTTGATTGTAATGCTTTTCAGCTTTTTCCTCTTAATGTACATTGCATTGTTTTCTTTTTTCTTAGCTCCTAAAAGTTTAAATTTTTATGTAAGATGAAGTCAAGATTTTTAAGAAATTATAAATGCTAAATTATTAAAAATTCAGCTCTTGCTGCTTTTTGCTATTTTAATTTAAAAAGATTTCAAAAATTAAAAATATTATTTCAAAATGAAATCTGTAGGAAATACTTAGATTGTTATTTGTCTATATAACTGATCTCATTAAAAGAATTAAAGCAATACTTAAAAAATATTGCAAGGAAGACTTTAGTAATTATTATTGAGAACTTTCTAAAATATTAATCAAGAAAAATTTTTGACTTATAATATTCTGTCTGCAAATAAGAAATTCTGCTATTTCGTAGAAAATTAGGCAACGTAAATAATTAAATGGGGACGTTCCAAGACTTGCCTTATGACTAATTTATTTACTTTAATATTTTTTCTCCATTATTGAGATGTATATGTACTATATATAGAGTTTGAGATGTCAGGGAATCTTTGAGACAAAACATTTGTGCATTTGTTTCACTTTTTAAAATATGATGAAAGGGCAAAAATATATTATGTGCTGTATATCATTTATTTACTTCATTCAGCTACTTGATGATAAGGAGCAAACAAAATAATACATTTTGCCCTTGCACCAATAACAAGGAATACATTTTGCCCTTGCACCAATAACAATCAATACACCTCTGGTAGCTCACATTCTTATTTTAAATTACTTATATGCTTTAATTGCCCATTCATTCATCCCCCTGTCTCCTCAATGCAGGCATCCCATTTGTGATGTGTGTAATGATACTTTCTTGGGGAAAGGGGAAAAACTTGTATAATAATTCTACAAATTTTTAAAGTAAAACACAAGTCATATTTCAATTGTTTAATGAAATAAAGTTTAGAAGTTTGTTATGATAGAAGTGAGTTTTCTTTTTTATTTTTGAACAGAAATGAAAGTTAATGATTAACTACAATGTTTAACAAATTGTTTGGAAGGGGAAATTAATGAATATTAAGTGTAGCATTTGGCTAGAATTTTTTTAAATATTTTTCGAAAATAATGAAATTATTATTTGCATTGATAAAACAATTTTACTTTAATGAATAGATTTTTTTGATAGTGTAATTAAGATTTTGTTGAAAAGAAAAATTGCTTTGCTTTTTGTTTGTAACCGAAATTTTAAAATTACCATCTAATTTAGAAATTATTTTTCTAAAACCATTTTATTTCTGTGTTTACTAAAGTTTTATTGACTTAGCATGTTGCATGGCCTTCCAATATAAAAAAATTGCAATACAGTTAATTTAAATGCTAAGATTTTAGACAATTAGTGAAATTCATTCTGAAAATGAAATTTTTCTCTTTATATGTTTTAAATTTCTGATTAACACATATGCTAAGACTTATGACTCAAGCAATGCCATGTGGGTAGTTTTAGTAAATTAAATGTGTTATTATAAAAAAACACTTTTTTATAAATCTTCTAAATTTTATTTTTATTTTAAATTTTTCTGATATTTCATTTATTATTTTGAGTGTGTCATTTAGAAACTTATTTTTCATAAATTCTCTAGCCATTTGAAACTCATATATAAAATTAAAATTCAATATTAAGTTAATTGATAATTAAAGAATGTATTGATTAGTATTGTCTTCATAAATAAATAAGTGTACATAATTTGAAAACAATCCCCAACACAAACCAAATGAAAAATCAACTAGAAAAAATTCATAATTAAAAATAATCATCTGTCAAACTGGAAATTCCATCTTTGCAATTGTGAAACAAGTGAACTTAAAAAAGTATAAACATATTTAACTGTTTTGATTTGAGTTTTTTTAAATGCTTTTTTCAGTTTCAAATCTTTATATATATATATTTGTGTGTGTGTGAATTTACGACTTTTAAATCAGACACATGCTTACATCCTGCGTACTTACTCATTAAAACCAGTTTTCCAAACTTTAATTACAAATAATATTCTGAGATGTGTAATTTAGTTACTGCCAAAAATTAAACTGTTATTTTGCAGAATATGATTATCATTTAGCAGAATATTATTACCTATGTCCAAAATTGCAGCATTGATTCCCTCTTTCAAAGCTCATGGGAATGATTCGTGTAAACAGTACAATTTCGAGCTTTATAGAATTCATCCCCTCCCCACCTCTCACAAAATTTTCCATGTCACTAGTAAAGGTTATTGTTAAGAGCTTGATTTCTACTACTACTAAAAGCTAAGCCATTTAATTAAAAATCAACCAGTTATTCTTCCACTTAAATATCCAGAATTACTAAAATGCAAAAATAATTTTTCCACCAGCTTAAAATGAAAAAAGTTATATTTTTAATGTTACCAGTTTTGTGCTATACATATTTTTTATAAAGTTAAAAACTGTTTAATAATATTAATAAGCACATTTTACAGCAATAATTTTCATTGTTTGTAGTGGTAAAGCATTGCCAATGTTCTTTTGGAGCTTTCTTCCCGAGTTTTATTGTGCTAGTTAATCATAAATATGCCTTCAGTATATATAGATGAACTATATTTTTTTTCTTTTTTTTTTTTAACTTATTCAAGTCATAAATTGGAAGAATTTGTAGATTGTTTTTTCATGTCTTAAAATTTTTGCTGAGTTATTCCGATAATATCAGAGTTTAGAGAGAAAGATAAATCAGCTTGAAATAATTTATACTTTTGAAAATTTTTCAGTTTTTTTTTCTTGTTCATTTAATTATATAAGATATATCCATTTAATATGAAGAGTTTTTCTGTACTTTTTATTTGTTGAAGGAGTTTAATCCTACCAAATTAAACTTGTATATATCTAATGGAACTTAATGTATTTTACAGTATGTAGCATTTGTTCTCGAATTGGCAAATTTGGAAATTATGGTAATGAATTTCCATAGTTAAGTCATACCGATGACCCATCTGGCAATAGCTAAGATTATTTTTACACCTATTGAACTTTCTATCTGATGCTTATTACTTGATTTCTTTTACACTTTATTTTCCTCTGATTTAATGGAATTATGAGAGTTTCTGTTCCACGTCATCAGTGTGTGTGTGTATATATATATATATATATATATATATATATATATAGGACTCAGGAATCACTACTATTTTAGAACGCACATTTAATTACATTTAGGACGGACAATTACATTAACATAAAGGAAATGAATATTAAATACATTTCGTCGAATACGTCGCAGGATTAATTCACATGTTACGTCGTGTCTTTCGTTCAGAGACCCATATCGTCTCACACGTCTTGACTTTCGTTCAGACCCGTCTCGTCTCATACGTCTTGACTCGTTCAGACCCGTCTCGTTCGCACTCCGTCTAACACCTGTTGGCGCAGATGGCGCTCTGATTACATATATGTAATGTAATATGTAAATATCATTACATATATGTAATGATATTTTAAACTCTGATTTTAATTTAATTAATTTCCAAGATTTTATCTTACTTTAGCCCATAGTAAGTTCATTCTCTTATTTTTTTTTTTATCCAATTCCACTTTCTCTACTTACTTAATTAATTCAAGAGAAGCTATGTAATATTGCTGAATCTGCTAAAATCCTAACTTTCTCACACTCCGCGTGAAGAGACAAAATACCGCTGATGAGACAAATTCTTTTTTAAAATCTCCCTGTGTTTCCTCTACCTTGTCCGCGCTGCAGCGGAAATCCCTATCGAAATCTCATTATAAATTAGCACTATGAAGAAATATTT
The DNA here is from genome assembly GCA_026543865.1 of Argiope aurantia. Taxonomy (NCBI): domain Eukaryota; kingdom Metazoa; phylum Arthropoda; class Arachnida; order Araneae; family Araneidae; genus Argiope; species Argiope aurantia. The sequence goes on along the minus strand of JAPMOR010068777.1, from coordinate 124,373 downwards.
TCCCCATCAATTTCTCGGGTTATATAAGACCAGGGATAAAATGACCAAGAGCTTGTTCTTCATTTTCCTTTCTGTGTTGTGCGTGTGTTGCTCGTCGCTCATCGCTTGTACATATAACTGCTTCTTCAAAATGAAATAAAACTACGTCATGAAATCAAAAGTATCAAGTATCTTCACTGTCTTCAAACTGCATTCTGCTTCACATAAAATAATGCTCACACACACACACGCACGCACGCACACACACACAGCACACACACACACACACACACCAATCAAAAGCAAGAAATAGTTTGAAAACTAAACTAAAAGGACAACAAAAGCAAAACAATTTCAAAAATGCAACAAAAAATATAATCTATTCAAACAAAACCAAAAATGGAACAGGTAAAAACTTCATAGTATTTAGAGAGCGCAAATGCAGCTACTTCTAGAACACAGATGAACTGATACAAAAGTATAAAAATAAAGTAAAATGGAAAAACAAAAAACCAAATAAAAAGATTAAAAAAAGGAAGAATCCGGCCTGAAGACTTTTTCAAGGGTCACCCTCAGGCAGGGATTCAAAAAAGGGATTTTTTCTGTAAAGGAAATACAGACAAACGTCTAATAATGATTCCTTCGTGACCCGAAAATCCCCTGAAATTAGGCCTAAGAGATATACCATTTTAACAGAAAGGAAAAAACAAAACAACCAATTAGAAGAAAAACTACTAATAAGTAAAAATACAATAACACAAAACACTAAAATACCAAATACAGACAAATTAAACACAGAAGAAATAACGAAAAGTTAAAAAATGTAACGAAAGGCAACACATACCTTCTATAACAGTCCTGAAAATCCCAAGCTATCGATTGTGATTCCCGCCCATTAAAAACAAAGCTAACGGCAATTTAGGTAAAAATTGTAAGCTCGCAGCGCCACCTATTGAGTGAAAAAAAGCAAGGAAAGTTCTAATTTTTTATTTAAGCCAAAAGGATTAATCCCAAACCATACCTTGTTTAATTAAAAAATTGACATTACAGTAATTTTTGGGAAATTCATTTTTAATTAAATTATTAATGAGGTGGTTTGATGCTTCAATATAGGAGTTTTTATTATTGCAAACCTTTTTTATCCTGTTAACTTGTGAGAAAATTAGATTTTTGAAGATTTTAGAGTTTAGATTTGAATGGTAATTACATAGTTTTGTTATTTTGAAGTTGAATTCGTCCCTTTTATCGTAAATACCAACAACTGTTTTATCATTATCAATTTCGATCTTTAAATCCAGAAAGGTAGCTTCAAGTTGATTTTTATTCGTTTCTGTTAGAATTAAATCTTTTGGATAGCAATTAGTTACAATATTAGTATTGTCGAAGTCAATCAGAATTAGGTCATCAATATATCTCCACCCGTTTATCAAATTATATTTAATTATTTTTTTCTCATAGTAATGTAGAAAAATATTAGCCAATGGGAACGGCTTTCTCAAGTGCTTTGGCTAATATTTTTCTACATCACTCAATAGGTGGCAATTTTTTTCACTCAATAGGTGGCGCTGCGAGCTTACAATTTTTACCTAAATTGCCGTTAGCTTTGTTTTTAATGGGCGGGAATCACAATCGATAGCTTGGGATTTTCAGGACTGTTATAGAAGGTATGTGTTGCCTTTCGTTACATTTTTTAACTTTTCGTTATTTCTTCTGTGTTTAATTTGTCTGTATTTGGTATTTTAGTGTTTTGTGTTATTGTATTTTTACTTATTAGTAGTTTTTCTTCTAATTGGTTGTTTTGTTTTTTCCTTTCTGTTAAAATGGTATATCTCTTAGGCCTAATTTCAGGGGATTTTCGGGTCACGAAGGAATCATTATTAGACGTTTGTCTGTATTTCCTTTACAGAAAAAATCCCTTTTTTGAATCCCTGCCTGAGGGTGACCCTTGAAAAAGTCTTCAGGCCGGATTCTTCCTTTTTTAATCTTTTTATTTGGTTTTTTGTTTTTCCATTTTACTTTATTTTTATACTTTTGTATATATATATATATATATATGCATGCAATACTGTATTATTTTCTTAAAATAATATTCATTTGAAATTTTTTTCTTCATATTTTTCATATATTTTTTTTTCTTAACATCATAAAACTTGGGCATAAAGGTGCTAATCGTTGTATGTGGTTACATTATAAAATTCATTGCGATGTATATTTTTTTTGAGGCCATCTAAATAAGTTTAATGGTTTAATAAAATACCTAAATTCAAACTTCGAGTAGTATTAAAAAATTTTGCTATATCAACATCCATTACTTACATTTCAAGATCATTAAGTGAAATGCATTAAAGAAAGTCTTTCTTTTTTCATGTTCACATAAATTTCTACTGATGCTTCCAGGCATAAATAAAATTTTTATCCATTTAGTTTTATTGTCCTCCAAATTGTGCCTACTTTCAAAGCCTATGCAAATTTTCAAATATTTCCGAAAATGGTCGATAAAGTTATAGATAGACGAATACCTCCCTAAAAATAGCCCAAGACTAATTATCCCTGATGAAATGGCTTTCAAGAGTATCATAAGAGAGTCAAGAATGGCTTTACAGTATTTCTTTGTTTTCTGTTAGGCTGGAGTGTTTACATGTTTTACAAACAAACAAGTAATAGCTACTAATTACAGAAGGGTAAATAATTTTATTACTGACAATAAGTCATACTAGTTATCATGTATTATAAAGTTTAAATAATTGTCTTTTTTTTTTTTTGACACTTAATTTCAGGCGTAACAATTGATGGGAAAAAAACTTTTTTTCAGGTTTATGGGAACAACGAAACCAAACAAGTGTGTTGCTTCAAAAACAGTAAGAATATATGTATCAGGAATAGATGGTTAAACATTCTAGCTGTTTGCTCAAGACAGTTAGTATGCAATAAACGATTTACTCTTCAACAAGGCTTACAATCTCATTACTTGCATAGAAGAAATATAAATATATATATGTTTATGCTACACATATAATTTAAGTAAATAAAATCGCCTTAACTATTTAAAGAATAATCTGCGACCTTATGTAAAATCTCAACCATTTATTTATGACATATGTATAGCAAATCATTTGGACTTTTAAAGTATTTAATTACTTATTATTTATCTTCAAAGATTTAATAAAACACATGTAAAAAAACCCATATCCTTGAGTTATTAAAAAGACATTTTTTGATCGACACAATTTTATTTATGCATTCTTATAGAGAAAAATCAGTATATGTTCAAGATGTGCAGTAAAGAGTTTTCTCAACAGGAACATTCAAATCCACATGTTGTGACAAATACCGAAGAGAAACCATATATCTGTGATGTGTGTAATGTCATGTTTTCTCAACAAGAACATTTAAAGAATCATTTATTGATGCACACAAAGGAGAAACCATATATTTGTGATATCTGCAAAAGCTCTTTTTCTCAGCGGTTATACTTAGAAAACCATTTAATGATGCACTCAAAAGAAAAACCGCATGTTTGTGATGTGTGTAGTAAAGCATTTACTAAACGTGCAGATTTAAGAAGCCATTACAGGACACATACGAAGGAAAAACCATTTGCTTGTGATGTGTGCAGGAAAGAATTTTCTCAGCGAAGTAACTTAAAGACACATGTATTGACGCATTCGGATGAGAAGCAGTTTGCCTGCCTGCTATGCAGAAAAACATTTTCTCTGCGGGGAAATTTAAAGGTACATTTATTGACGCACACGAAAGAGAAACCATTTGTTTGTGATGTTTGCAATAAAGGATTTACTCAACATGCAAGTTTAAAGAGACATTTACTGTTACATAAGAATGAAAATCCATATGGAAGTGATAATCTGCAATAGAGCATTGTGTGGTCGAAACAAAATCTTAAGAGAAATTTATTGCTGCATATTAAGAAAAGCTACCTATGTACACTTATTTAAAAAATTTATTTCTTAGAATTTTTTTCTTCAAATAATTACACAAAATATTTCTCAATATAATATTCAATACTACATTTCTTCCTTAAATGGAATTTCATTTGAAACAAAGTCTTGAAGATACTATTAATTACGGTGTTAATAGATAGATTATATTATAAAATATAATATTATTGAGCAAAAAAAAAAAAAAAAAAAAAGCTTTTGTTGGTTTTGAAGGAATAAAGATTGATGGAAACACTTTTTTTCTTCTAATGTATAGAAACAATGATTAGAACAAATGTGTAGTGTCTGAAACAGCAAGATAAGTTGTATTAGAAATTAAAATATTTTGCACAAAGTACCATAAAAAAACCAAGACTGAAAAAAAAAATGATAGACATGGAACGTCATAATCGCTCAAGACAACTAATATTAAATAAATGCATTAAACCATTTTACTTTTCAACAAGATTTACAATCTTATCAGCTTAACTGAGTAGAAGAAGGGGAAAAAAATCTATTTGCATGATATGTACAATCAGCGTCAGAATTTAAAGAATAATTTGCTGAATGAAAAAAAAAATGTAAATTACATCTATGATATCTACAATAAAACATTTTTTAGTGAAAGCGCTTTTAGATGAAATTTATGTGTACTTAAGAAAAAGAAACTGTATATCTTTGAGATAATTTGAGAGGCATTTTCTCCACAGGCATATTTAAAGCCACATTTGCATGGCTTAACAAAAGAAAAACCATATATTTGTAACGTGTACGTAATGTCTAAAAGGAAATATATAGTGACATTTACAACTGCACACGAATGAGAAACCAAATGTCTGCAAGATGTGCCAGAAAGTACTTTTGTTGATGAGAAATTTAAAGAGACAATTACTGACACTTGCAAAGGCAAACCGTTTGCAAACATATTTTCTTGAAAGAATACATTGAAGAAGCATGTACTGATCCACATGAAAGAGTAGCCATGTATTTGTGATATCTAGAAGAATGTGTTTTTACAGCAGTATCCTTTAAATTTACTTTAATGAACACATACAATAATGATAATAAGCTGTACTTTAAAGCATTTACTCAATGTAGAAATTAAAAATAACGTTTATTGACTTCTACGAAATAGAAACAGTGTTTTTGTAATACTTGCAATGAAGCATTTTCTGAATAAAGCATTTTTAAGAGACATTTAAGGCACATCCTAAAGAGAAAGTGTATGCATGTTACAGAGCAATGTGTGATTTTCTGAAAACATAGAAAAAAGGGGGAAAAAAAGGGGGGGAATATATATATATTTGTAGTACTTTTCCTTTGAAGACGTGATTTCAGATTTAATGTGACATTCAAGGCTTTCTATGTGTGAGGTTTTTAGTAAATCTTTTCTTTCAAAAGAAATTGAAGATAGCCTTTATTGACCATGATAGATGAATTTAGACTGCCTTTTATTTGATTCCCGTTAATGAGTAAACACATGCATGTACCTTAAATTACAGAGTGTTTTCCTGAATTTCCAAACAGCAAGAGAATTCATGCTCCTATGATTTATATTGTACAGCATTTTCTTCTCAAGGCCAAGAACCCATTTTACAGTGCATGCATGTAATTGTGATTTATTTCAAGAGCATTTTCTCAGAAGCCTGTTTATACTATCATGTGTCAATAGATATGGGAAACAAAACCTTACGATTGTAGCTTTTGTGTTAAAGCAAATTCTTTGAAAAAATAAACAAATGAAGACATTTGTTGACAGATGGAAAGAGAAATGTGTGGAATTTGACTTGTTCCTATAAGTAAAATTTAATGACACGAGAGAGAGAAACCATACATACATGATTTCTTCTGAAGAACCATTTGAAAGGCTGATATTCTGTGATTCATGTAATAAGAAATGTCTCATAATGTGTGCATTTTAGTCAAATTATGAACCACTTTGATATTTTAATTTATTTAGAAGATCTTAAGTTGAATGTATTTTTTAAATAATTGCATCTTTCTTATTAATTTCTGTATTATTTATATTATGTTTTCATGACTTTTTTATTATATATATATATATATATATATATATATATATATATATATATATATATATATAGTGAGGTCAAAGTCTTCACCAAATATTAGTGTAATTGCATTTTTGTCAAAAGTCAGATTAAAACTTGACTTTTTCCTCTTCTTTTTATCTGGTGTACAACCAACTGAGTAATACTAAAGTTTTAATTTTCTGGAAACCAAGTTTGAAATATTAATTATAATTTTGCAGAATTGCAATTTATTCCAGAATATTATAAAACTAAATAAAATGATTCTTTTTAACTGCAATGTGGAACATGTGCTACAGTTTTCTTTTGTGTGACTTTTTAATTTGAATATAAAATAATATGTAACGAAAAAATATGTAATCAATGCCATGCATTGACATATTTACACAGTCGATTATTTTTTATCCATTATGAAATATTGTTTTCACAAAATTTTACAGTGCAAAACAGTATTTTAATTATGGAGTTTTCTAGAAAAGTTTCCTATTTTCTGAATTTAAAATTAAATGCATTTTAAATCTACATTTCTTATTTATTAACTTAGTCTTGGTATGTGTATAGTTGAAATTTATTACGCAAAATTTCTGATATTTCATATATATTTTATAGTTTAACTACAAGCATAATTTAGTAAAAAAATATTAGCTGTAAACATTAAAAAAAATGCTTTGAAAACAAAAAAAGTTTATGGAAGTTGCAGAATTTATAATTTATGAGAACTCTAAGGATTGTTAAGGTTAAGGATTAATTCTAAGGAAAAAAATTCTATTAGATCTGATACTAAAAATTCTTGTAAATAAATAATAATAATAAAGAAGTTTTTCGAAACTTTTTTACTCCCAAAGGTTCAAATTCTGCCATTTTTTATTTTTCTCATTCTTTAAAAAACATTTTGTAGAATTTTCGTTTCTTAATGAAATCTCTGTACTGATTCGGATAAAGGCTTGTCCAAATTGACAAAACAACGCGCAGCATAAACTATTAAAATGGAGAGCATGAAATTTGACTGGTAGTTGCTTCTCGGGTATTGAAAGTTCACTAAAAACAGATTTCATTTTCAAAATTTTAATTAGAAGTTTAATTAAAAAGTGAAAGCAAAATTTTATTTTAAATAGTAATGTATGAATAAAAATGATTTTTTCTGTCATTATATCAAAACATATTATCACACTCTAATACGTGCTGATATTATAATTATTTTTACACCATCTTAAAGATTTAAGAAAAGTGACTTGTCAATGATATCAATTTTGATAAAATGAATACATTTTTTCTTTAGTTTTAGTAATTTTTGAAAAATTAGTTTTTAACACAATTTGTAACAATTATTTTTATTGCAATGGCATTCAAAACAGTATAGTTGCCTCATAAAATTGTCGAGTGCCGTGATTTTATCGCTGTTAACGTCGTGGTAAAAAAAAAAATTTTTTTCCTGTGCTTTAAATTAAAATTTAAAAACTTGAAAGCGGCTCATTTAAGGCGATGTTTACTTGATGAGCATTGCGATATATTGTCTCAGGCTGTCTTCAAAAAACACTTTTTGAAAATATATTATTTGTCTTGTTTTTCTATAATTTTTTAAAAATTAAAGTAAAAAAAAATATTTAAAATTTATTTTTGCATATAAGTTGAAAATCAGGTTTTATTCGACCTTCGAAATATGAAAACGTTCGATTCTTTTCTATTAAGAATACAATATACCATTGTTCTGTCGTCAATTTTAGGGCAGTTTTGTCTATTTTATGATGGTAGCCATCCAGGAATGCTATAACTCTTAACTTTCTAAGGCTGCAAATAAGGTCTCAAGGTGGTTAAATATGGTGAGTTAGTGCAAAAGGAAATAGGCTTTTTTCATCTCAGCCATGTCGAATCTTATTTGTTACTATTATATATATAAAAATCGAATTCAAAATTTTTGGTCATGCTTCATGCATGTATAGGCTTCTTTATCAATGCCGACATTTTCAGGAATGGTGCATTCATCTAAATTTAATGCTAATTTGTTAATTTTAAGAAATGTTGAAAAATGATGGCAGATTTTTATTGTTATCTCATAAAAGTTGACTTAATTTTTTAGTAATGATAACTTTTTTATTTTTATGTTTCTGACAAAACTTAAAAAAGATAACTTTTTTATTTTTATGTTTCTGACAAAACTAAAAAGTTATTTGTTTTATTATAGACTAGACGCCTTTGGCGACCAGCCGGTTCGCCAGTATTACCGCTCGCTACAATTTTTCAATTAAATATTTTAAGTAACTGGTCTCTTAAAGGATTCTCAAACAAAACATTTTTAATCTTCAAATTTTGATAGTCATACCAAACTTATACTGTTTAGATCGTTTCGTTCAATTTACTATATATATTTTGCTAATTTGTTGTCATTTCCGGCAAAACTTCAACTTTAATTTAAAATGTAAATGACGAAATTGCAATTAATATTAAGATATTTTTTAATAAAACCAAGCGTTTTATTTTATTTATCATCTTTATTGTTATTTATTAATTATTATTATTATTGAATGTGAGTATTGCAAACAAAATCGCTCGGTATTTAAGTTTTATGTGAACTACAAAATATTTTTCATAATTTATATAATATCTCAAAGAATAATTCAACAAAAATTTCACAGATTCAACATAAAATTCAGTTTTTAGTTTTGCTTTCAAGAGGATTGAAATGAAATCAATAATAATATTTTGTTCCGGCCTATAAATATATTTCAAAAATTATGAAGTCTAAATTTAATGCAGTAAGGTATCATATTCTCAGAAATATTCTGGACACACCAAATTTTAAAGAAATGGAATGAATGTTTCTATTTTCCACGATCAACTAAGACTTACTTATGAAGTTTTAAATGTTAAAAATTTAGAAAAACTCACCATTTTCATAATCTTAGGCCAATTAATCTTGAGAAACCTGCGCGCTGATTGGCGCATTTTCTTTGAAGCGATCGATGGAAAAATCTAAAATTATCCTTTTTTATTGAATAGTGATATTCAAATCTTCATAAATCAGTCAGTTTAAGTGATTAGAAATTAACTCTTAAAAGTCAGTGATTTAGTTGATTGGAAATTAATTCTATGACCACCATAAAATCTGTGCTTTTTCTTGTGGTGTATGCATTCTCCTTAATATCCGCTCGAATAAAACATCACATACAAAAGTACTACATAGAACAAACGCATCAAAAGTAAACATAACATTTCAATAGTTGCCAAAAACAAAAGAGAGAAAAATGCAATTAATAAGCCGACGATATTTAGAAAAGTACAGATATTTAGACTGGAAAATGAAATTATCTGAAATTAAAAACACGCGCAGACGATATTTAGAAAAGTAAAAATATTCAAACCTGAAAAGGAAAATATATGAGTTATTCCATCAATAAATGCCATAAGTTTGTTTACATCTTCATTATTTTATGAGTCATTAAATATCAAAATGGATCCGGGACTGAATAAACACCCTGTATAGAGAGTGTAAAAGATCATAAAATAATTTTTCTTGAATTTATTTTTTAGAAAAAATAATATTTCATATATGTTTCCTTTCCTACAGACACGTGCCGAAAATTATATTTTTGCAGATTTCATTTCCAAAAAGATTTAATTTATTTTCAGTTACTGCTTTAATCAATGTGATGGCAACACTTTGAAAAAAGCTATTTTTTTCCCATGAATGCGAAACGTGCTTAATCTTAATTTTTATTTTTTACGAAAAAAATTATTGAAAAACATAGTTAAAATATTTATTTAAAAATTCATTAAAAATAGAAATTTAATTTTAAGATTAAAACAGTAGTATCATTTAAAAGATAAATTTTTTATCTTTAACTTCATGTAAAAATCTTTTTTGTGCGGTAATATTTTCGGCAGTTATAGCCGAAACACGTCAAAATTTCGCTTAATTTTTAAATAAATAAAATTCTAGTTAAAAATTCGAAAAAATAACCCCCAGGTGCACATTCCCGGCCCCCAAGGTATACACGTGCCAAATTTGGTAGCCGTAGGTTGAATGGTCTGGCCTGTAGAGTGCCAACATACACACACACACACATTGAGCTTTATTATAAGTATAGATGACATTGTACAAATACAAAATTAAGTATTGAAATTTAAAAGATACATACTAAATTAATTTTTAAAAACTTTTTAAAATATACACTGCATTATTATATAACAGAAAATATCGTGTTTAGAAACATGTGATATTTTCGATAGCGTTTGATTTATCGGTATCGATTTACAAAAAGGCTTAGTTTTTGCTAAGGTGCTTAAAAATTATAAATTTTTGCAACAGTTTCACATTGCGCACCCTAATAATGTAAACTCGCTGTGTATGTATAAGAAATTTAGCATTGTTTTTCAATAAATAAATAAATAAAAGTTTTGATATTTATCCGGAATTTTAGTTAATAGGAGGGTGGAAAACTTGTTTAATCTCGACATCAATATGTAATCAATATTATGTTCTAGCCAAATGGACTGATTGCTTCCACTACAAAGAATGAAATCAAAATTATTCATATTAAACCTTATTATTCTCTAGCTGAGAATACAAGGGGTGTTCAAATGAAAAGGTACGAAATGACACTGTGGGTATAAATAAAGACTTTATTCAAGGTATACACCATAGGCTTGAGCACAACGATCCCATTCATTAACGAACCGAAGGATTCCTTATTCTCAGAATTCCTGTGGTCGTGACGAGACCCAGTTTTGCTCAGTGTCCTTGAGTTCGCCGTCCGAGTTGAAGCGCTACTCATTCAGATGTTTTTTTCAGGGGACCAATCACATGAAAATCGAAGGACGACAAGTCCGGGCTGTAGGGTGATGGTCGAGTTGCTCCCTCTTGAACTTGGCCAGTTTCGCGTATGTGGCCTTGGAGACTTGTGGATGTACTGGATCATGGAGCAGAACCACACCCTCCGTGAGTTCCCGGGTCTTTTGTTCTTGATGGACCTGCGTAGTCTTCCGAGTGTCTCACAGTACACATCAAAGTGAATGGTTCTTCTGTACTCAAGGAATTCAACAAATAGCGGACCTTGGACGGTGCTCTTTATAAGAGCCTCTACTCTCTCATGCGCATGCTCCGATCTATGCCGGAGACTCCAATCGCATTCCTAGATATCTCGCTACGTTCTCCCATAGTGACACGGGCAAGTATGTTAACGGTTACGTTGTTACGATGTTTCGTACCTTTTTATTTGCCCCCCCCCCCCATATTTTACTTATAATTTGTTTCCTTGTTTTATTCATTTGCAGATTAATCTGAACCTTAATCTTATTATTCCTTGTTTCACCAAAAGTGACTTGACGAGAAGTAAAAATAGCTTTAACAGATTTTCTCAGCTGTAATAATATATAGAAATAATTGCTAAATTGAGTTCAGTTATTAAGTGGTTGTTTTTATTGGGGGTCGAGTGGGTAATAAAATGCCATGCTATTGAAATTTACCCATTGACTCTATGTTTTATAAAGCTCGGAGCATTGCCATTTCGTATCCATGGATAATTTTTTTAACACAGAATCGCATGAAGTATAAAGACTTGAATATGCAATTTTTTAAAATTAAAAATATTGTTATACTTAATTAACATAAGTCATTAATTTTTTTTCTCACAGATGATATAAAAAGAAATTTTATATTAATTTTTTACGTTTCTAGAATTAAAAGAAATTTTCAATAATTTGATAGAAGAATCAAATATTGTTATTAATAAGAAAAGTAACACGAGTTTTAAAGTTGATGTTTATCGTCGGCTTATTTTTGCATGTTTTTTGTTGACAACATTTTTCAATTATTCTAAGATTATTTTCCTTATCAAAAAATGAATGCATAGTTTAAATTTTCAAAGAATGAAACGCATCAAAATGCCAATATTAGAAATTTAAAAAAATTATGACTTTTTTTTTTGTAAAATTCATTTGTGTAATATATTTTGAATATAATTATATTTTGACTAGCAGTAACCGCACGGCGTTGCTCGTGGCATAACATCCAAGAGGAAAAATTAGCTTTTAACTTATGTCTAGCCTGGGCATGTCACGTAACATCAAACAAACTCAAAAATATATTTAGAAATCATCAAAAATAACTACAAAACAATTTTTACAACTCACATTCAGAAATATTTAGACTGTTAAAAAAGTAAAAATATATGTTCAAAGGCTCACTCACTAAATTCACTAAAAATGTTGAATAGAAAAACTTTTTAAAATTTAAAAATGTGTAAATAAGTCATTGTACCCACTGTTCTACAGTTGTTTATTTACTCTGTATAATCTGATATGAAAATAAAATTCAGTTTGCTTCATAATATTTCTTTGTAAGGTAAATTGACTGTTTTTCCTCCTGGTGCCAAGACAAAAAGATTTTGTTTGGTTGTAAATCTAGAAAGTGCCACATAAAGTTGTCCATGAGAAAAAAATTCTTCGCTTAAGTCAATTCCAGCAGTGGAAAACGTTTATCCTGGGGCTTTATTTATTGTCATGGCGAAACAGAGCCTAACTGGGAACAGTATACGTTTATCGGCGTATGACTCTGCGTTTTAAAGTGCAGATTGTAAACGCT
>JAPMOR010068777.1:94284-111818 GCA_026543865.1 Argiope aurantia | reverse complement strand
CAATGACTTGCGATGATGAGTTGCGTTACTCACAACCTGTTCCTACATCACTCCCTTGCCAGTAACGAAGTTACGCTAATTAGAAAAAAAAATTGAAAATGACATTTAAATGTAATATGAATATAATGCACTTGAACAACATTTTAGACATTGTCTGTAAAACGCACTGGTCGTTTTATTTTTCTTCCACAACGTGTTTGTGTGGTTAAAGCAGGCAGTTTGTCGTCCTTTTTTGGATCACTTAATGCATTCTTATGTTGCATCCTTTCAGTTGAGCCACTTCTTTTGGGTTCACAAGATGCAGGACTGTTAACATTCAATGGCAATGGAGCATCAGAAATGTCAAAATGTGTTAACTTATAGGCTGGTTTAATTCGATCAATAGAAATATTTACACGTTCACCTTTGATTAACAACGTGAAAAATTTTTGCGTTCGTTGTAATACTAAAAAGGGTCCCTCATATGGCTGTTCTAAGGGTTTTTTTACACTATCGATCCTAAGAAATACGTGAGTAGTTGTATTTAAATCTTGTGGAACAAAAATGTGTTGTTTACATTTTTGTTTGGGTATTCTTGGTTTTACTAACTGCATCTGTTTTCGCAGATTATCAACAAAAGAATCTGTAATGGACACAGTTTTCGAATCTTCAAAAAACTCACCAGGTAATTTGATAGACTTACCAAATACCATTTCGGCTATTGTGAAACTACTGTCGTCTCGAAGAGAAGCTCGTAAACCCATCAGAACAGTAGGCAATGACTCAGTCCATCGAATACAGTTGTGGCATCTAATGGCTGCTTTTAGCGTGCGATGTAGGCGTTCTATCTTTCCATTACTTTGGGGATGATAAGACGTCGTATGCCGTAATTTTACACCACAAATGATTGCTAATTTTTTGAATAATTCTGAAGTAAACTGAGTTCCTCGATCCGTAACCACGAGAGAAGGTACTCCAAATCGTGTTATCCAGCATTCGTAAAAAGCTTGTGCAACAACTTCAGCAGTGATCTGCCGTAAAGGAACTACTTCCATCCAAGATGTGTGTCTATCGATGCATGTCAAACAATAGATGTATCCATCCGATGGAGAATACGGCCCAATCAAATCAATATGAATTACACTAAAACGATCATCTGGCGGTTTAAAGGTTCCAAATTCGGATTTTGTATGCCGCGAAATTTTATTTTTTTGGCAATGTAGACATGCCCGTGTCCAGTTACGAACTTCCTGTTTTAGTGAAGACCAAATGAATCGTGATGACATTTCTTTAACTGTTGTACGAATTCCGGGGTGAGATAAACAATGGATTTGTTGAAACATCCGCACACGGAAAGGCTTTGGAATAAAAGGTCTAACCTTTGATGTAGATGTGTCGCACCATAAAGATTTTCCGGATGGAAGTTGACACTGCTTAAATTTCAAGGATTTACTGTAAAGTCGCAGTTGTTTCAGTTCGTCATCATCAATTTGGGCGTCAGCAATTTGATCATAGTCTATAGTTGGCAGGCTAACATTAGCAATTCTCGATAATGTATCTGCGACAATATTTTCCTGACCATTTACATAACATATATTTGTGGTAAATTGAGAAATATATTGTAAATGTCTCAACTGTCTTGGTGACGCTTTGTCGCTCTTTTGCTTAAAAGCAAAAACTAAAGGTTTGTGATCAGTGAAGATCTGGAAATCTCTACCTTCCAAATAATGCTTAAAATGTTTTACGGACAAATAAATAGCCAAAAGTTCACGATCGTACGTCGAATAATTAGTTTGTGCCTCATTTAGCTTTTTTGAAAAAAAATGCGATAGGTTTCAACCCATCAGGTTCGTATTGTTGCAAAACTGCTCCTATAGCCAAATCCGATGCGTCTGTGTGAAGAGACAGAGGGTAATCGGAATTTGGATATGTCAACATTGCAACTTCTGCTATATCCATTTTGCATCTTTCAAATAGTTTTACAGTCGCCTCACTCCAAGGGACTTTTCTCTGATCTTTCTTTTTGGCACCTTTTAAAAATTCATGAAGAGGGGCTTGAGTTGCTGCAGCGTTTTTTATATACGGACGATAGAAGTTTAGCATACCCAAAAATGTACGCAATTTTTGAAGGGTATTTGGCAATGGATACTCTAATATGGCCTTTACTTTTTCAGGCAGAGGCCTTGATCCTTTAGCCGAAATTTTATAGCCCAAAAATTCTAGTGAATCAACTCCGAAAACTGATTTGCTGACATTTATGCGAAGCCCGTAATCATTTAAGCGTTGAAAAACTATTTTGAGATGTGAACGATGTTCTTCTGCACTAGAAGAGGCAATCAATACATCATCTAAATAAGGAAACACAAAGTCTAAATTTCGAAATACTTCGTGAATAAATCTTTGGAATGTTGCCGGAGCATTCCGTAAACCAAAACTCATTCTGTTAAATTCGTAAAGTCCAAATGGAGTAATAATAGCTGTTTTTTTCTTGTCCTCTTCTGCAACAGGAATATGAAAATAGGCCTTAAAAAGGTCAATTTTAGAAAATATGACTTTGTTTGGTAAAATGTGCTGAAAATCTTCGAGTCTAGGAATTGGATATCTGTCTGGAAGTGTTTGGTCATTCAACCTTCTATAGTCCCCGCATGGTCTGAAAGATCCATCTTTCTTCGAGACCATATGCAGTGGACTGGCCCACTCTGATTTAGATGGACGAATAATATTATTGTCCAGCATAAACTTAAATTCCTGTTTAGCAGTTTCTAATTTCTTTGGATCTAATCGCCTTGCTTTAGAATACACTGGTGGTCCCCTAGTTTCGATGTGGTGTTTTACCGTATGCTTTACATCAGAAATAAAAAAATTAGGTTTTGTAATAGATGGGTACAAATGCAATAAATCTGAATATTTACAGGCACTGTACATTGTATTTACACTGACGTTTAAGGCAGGTGCAACTTTACCTTGAGTAGAGAGTTTAGTTATTCCATCAATTAATGTTTTATTCCTAACGTCAACTAACAAATGGAAACGATTTAGAAAATCTGCTCCTAAAATTGGCTTTTTTATATTTGCTATGACAAAAGGCCATTGAAATTCACGACGTAATCCCAAATCAAGGGTCAATACTTTCGTTCCATATGTTTCAATTTCAGTTCCATTTGCAGCATATAATTTATAGTCGCTAGTCGAAATTTGTTTTGTCGTATTGGGAATAATGCTGACATCAGCTCCACTATCAACAAGAAAACGCAAACCCGTTGTTTTGTCAAAAACAAATAGACGGTATTTACGGCAATCCTGAGTTACTTCCGCAGCAGAACTCGCCGTTAAGTCTGCTGCTGATGCTAGTTTTCCGAATCGGCATTTTTCCATCCACAAGGTTGTTTACATTTATCTGGATAACATTTTGCTCCAAATTTATAGTGAAAAAAACAGTACTTACCAGCAGGATGAAATCGTTTACGAGACGCGCTGCGTCCCCGATTGTTTTGAGTAGCACATCTGCTCCTTGAACGACCGCGTTCAAGTTGTAAGCGGTTGATTTTACGCTCCAAAGAAACAATCTGCGAACGTAAACTATTAATTTCACTATCCTGCTGTATATCACCTCTAGATGTAGCATATAATTCGCGATTCGGATGCATTTCTACAATACGGTCAGCCATTTCTGCAAGTTTCCGGATCTCTTCATTGCTGACGATAAGTATATTTCGGATGGAATCCGGCATTTTTTGAAGAAATAGAGTTTTCAACACATTATCCGAAATTCCATCTGTCGCCAAACTACGCATTTTTTGAAGTAGTTGAGTTGGCCGTAAATCGCCTAACTCCATTTCTGACACGAGACGCTGAATACGTCTATTTTCACTTTCTTTAAAAGTGTTCAGCAATCTCTCCTTCGCAGCGGTATATTTATTTTCATTAGCATCAGTGACTATATCCCATAAATTTTCAACATATCTTGGTTCCATCTGCGCAATTAAATAATGAAATTTTGTTTCCTCTGATTTAATACCACTAATGGAAAATTGCGCCTCCACTTGGTAAAACCAAATTTCTGGCTTTTCTGTCCAAAATGGAGGAATTTTTACACTGACCTTGGCTACTTCACCATTACATGCAGTATCCGTTGAACTTAGTTTTGGTTCGTATTTTTCGCCGGTCGCCATTGCAGTTCTGTTTCCGGGTCACCACTTTATCGGCGTATGACTCTGCGTTTTAAAGTGCAGATTGTAAACGCTCGATACTTAAAATAAACATTTCTTATTTTAGGATATTACGACCAACGATTGAAAGTGTTTTAAGGAACTTAAAATCAAACACAAACTACGTCAACTCCAAGTAACGGCGAGCATCTCACTCGTTTATTTACTTTTTACAAAACATCTTCGTTGCCAGATGCAACAGCAGGAATAAAGTTTCATTTAACACAAAATAATATATCAAATATATTTGCTGCAATTACTTGAAAAACAAACATGAACAATTATAACAATTAAACAAATACAGAACATTAACAATTATTTGTAATATTTAGTTATGTGTGAACCACAATGACTTGCGATGATGAGTTGCGTTACTCACAACCTGTTCCTACACGTTTAAAGGAATGCGGTAAATTTGTTGGAATGAGATGGATCTTTGGTATTAAAACCGATTCGCCAGCAACAGAGCCAGTTAAAAGTGCTGCCTCAATAAAGAATTTTTCAAACTTTTTATTTGTAATCGAGTGCCATTACACAGTTTTGGAGAGTTTAAATTACGTATTAGTAGTACAGGAGCACCAATGTTTAAAATTAGTGTGTGTGGAGTTTTGAATCGCTGTGTAAAATCAGACGTAAACAACGAAATATATCACACATGCACATCATAGCTCTTGCTATTTGCGCATGCGCAGTTTGAGATTTTCACACATGCGCGGATAAGTGCAAAGCACAGATACTGCTGTTTTACGCATACGCGAATCGTAGTAGGAAAATAATTAAAATCGCAATTATAAAACTCATTTTTTTTTATTTTGATATGACGCTAAAACCTTCCCCAATACAAAATGGTATAAATATCTCCAATATCAGTTAAGTATTTCTCGAGTTTTTCTCTTTCAAACATACAGACGCTGTCAGGAGACTTCATTTTATAATAAGTATAGATACAATTAAAAAAATTTTTTATGGAAAGTTTATTAATTTCATGTAATAACCACCTAGAGGATATTTGCTGTGCTTAAAGAAAAAATAGTAACTCAGGCTGAAGGAATTTTCTTTAAAATTATTGAAAACGGACATTTGTTTTACTAATGCGGTTCCTGACTTTTGCTAAAAAACCAAATGAATAATATTTAAAATATAAATTTTTTTCTGTTGTATTTATCTGAACGAATTAATGTGTTCTCTGTCAATTCGTATTATAAAAGTCTTCTCTTCGTATTTTTTTTTAATTTGAAAAGAAATTTGACGATTAGTAAATCATTGAAACACCTTCATATTCGAGATTCTGAAGCTCTTTATTTAACACTTTCAGCACTACCGACGAGGTATCTCGTCTTTCGGACACTTCTATTAATATTTATCTTTTCATGGAGTTTTTGTCTAATTCAAACTTAATAAATGTGTTAAAATTCAAAAAATAATCTTTTTAATGATACCAATTTAATTGCCGCTTTTTTCCAATTTAATTGGGAGTATCTGAAAGACGAGATATCTCGTCGGAAGCGATGAAAGTGTTACGAGTATCAGTACTCTTAAAATGTATTAAAATGTTTACATGTTCATAATTATATTATTCAAATCAATTAATTTCATACTTTTCTGAAATTTTAAGATCTCTCCTAATTTTTGCTCTGGCTTGAAAAATAATGTACCGGGTGCGGCATAAATTCGTGCAAACTTCGAAAAATCATAATAAAAAAATAATGCTAGAAAAAAATTGTGGTTTGCGGGAATATGTTCAGAGAGCCTTTGGATTTTGTTATTTCCATTAAAAAAATGTATTTAAAAAATGACAGATTGATAGCGCTCACACGTCATACTGAGACGGTTTATGCAAATCAGGAAAATAGAGCACAGTAACATTATGGTACATTTTATTTTAAAGCAAAAAATGCTCAACATGACCGCCAACACAAAGTATTAAACAAGTGAGGCGCGTCACTACGCCTATTACAGCTGTGTGTAACATGTTGGCAGCGATGACACCAACGACCAATTGAATGGCATCTTTCAGTTCCATTAAAGTGGCAGGAGAGCCCCGGTAGACACGAGACTTCAGGTAACCCACAACCAAAAGTCCGCTGGAGTAAGATCTGGCGATCGTGAGGGCCATTCATTCTTACATCCTCGGCTTATCACTCTGTCCTCAGTGAATGTGTTTAGGAGGAGCGTCTTAAAGGAACTAGCAACGTGGGGCGGGGCACCATTCAGCATGAAGGTGACGGATGATAACACACGCCTTTGTTGCAAAGCAGGCATAAAATGGTCTCGCAAAAGCCTAAGATAGCGTTCTGCAGTGACGGAACAGGTTTTCCAACCGGACACAGAACAACGCTCTTCAATAGAGAAAGGGCCTAGAATGAAGGACTCAGTGAAATCGCACCAAACATTCACATGCGGAGAATGTAGTGGTTTGGTCGTGTACGCACGAGGGTTTGATGTCGCCCAGATATGACTGTTTTGCGTATTGACGTCACCATGCAATGCAAAGTGGGCTTCATCTCTCCACATGATGTTCAGGAACCATTGTGGGTCACACTCCATCTGTGCGAGTACTCATGTTGCAAAGGCTTGTCTTTTCTCGCAATCTGCTGGCAACAATTGGTGAAATGCCTCTATCTTGTATGGATGCAGTTTCAAAATTTCGTGCAGAATGCGTCGGATAAACCTTACCGGAATTCCCGTTACTCTACCTCCTTCACGTGCACTGCAACTCCCCGTTGAAATCTCGGCTGCCACATTTCTCATGACCCTTTGAACAACAAGGACGCGGTCAGCGCTAACGGATGATCTGTCACTTCGTGGACGATCCTCTAATCTTCCCGCTTCCTCAAAACGGCGAACTAAATTCAATATCCCATTCAATGAAATTGGGTTTTTCTTTGCCTTAATTCCTTTCACCATCCGTAACTGTCGCAATGCTTAGTCGCGGATTCACCGTTCTTATAGACGGTGTTCTATATATAGTTCTATATATAGTTCTTATATTACCGTTTGCTACAGTTAGATGAGCATATACTGATTAGTATTGTTTAACTAGATAGTGCACCCAATCATAACTCATTTATCGTTTATAGATTTCTGTAGTAAAAAAAACAAAAAAAAAACATTACCGTATTGTATTGGCTTTCGCATTTAGCACCCTGCGATTTCTATTTTCACTTAAAATTTTAATGAAGTTATTATTTTAAATGTTATTTTCTCATTCCTATCCTATTAATATTGGTATTTGCTCTATAAAAATCTCGCGACTTGAATAAATTTCATTTACTTAAGCATGTTATATTTTTTGTGCTATAGTGTGTTGCCTTGGATGAATTCGTCCAGAATTCGCCAAATATATCATTTTGATTTAAAGACCACATTCCATTGGTGGTATAGCGAATGTGAAGAAAAGGGAGGATACGGCTGCATCAGGTACCAGTCCTAATGGTGCCATGGGAGCAAGACATTAACTTGTTCTTATCAATTTTTTTATGTGAATTATCAGAGGATGGTGAAAAAAAAATTTACTTGACATAGGACTCATTACATATATAAGAACCTTACATGGTTCAGTTCATAGAACTATGCATTGTTATAATTTTCTTTCTGTATATTTATACATCCAGTTATATCGCAGAAAAGAGAAGCAATATTTAAAAATTAGCAAATTTTAAAATGTTTTCCTTATTGTTTGATTTTGAAAACACACACAAAAAAACACGTATTTTAAACTGAAATCCTACTCAACATGGAAAAATAAGCCACATCTTCATATCTTGATTGATGAGAGGGTAAAAGTAATAACAAAAAAAAGTTTCATTTCTGCATTAAAATATAGTGCAAAATACGTCTGAAATATTTTAAAAATTAGTTCAAAAAATTGATTTAATAAAAAAAATTTTAAAAAATTCTATGACGATGTAAAAAATAAATATTATTGATGATAAATATATGTCATGACGATAAATCATGTCAAAATATATATCATAAAATATTGTAGCACAAAAATTAATTTTGTGCTTTAAATTTTTTAGAAATAATAGCGTAAAACGCCGAAATTTCGCAATATTTTTTAAAATTAAAATACAACTGAAGTTAATAATCATTTGGAACAGCTTGATTGCATGCTTGCCTCTTCATTTTTGGAGTTAAATAATACGAGAAAATGTTTAAATCGAGTACTCTCGATTATAAATCGAAGTGGTCGAAAACAAGAAGTTAGGTCAAATGAAAGTGTTGAAAAATCAGTCATATAAAAAGATCCAGTCGAAATAACGAAATGGCGGCGTAGAGTGCTTTTGTCCTCGGAACGAAGTTCCTGAACTGCAGGATCATAATTGTGGGGCTGTGTATGTATATATATATAAGCATAATTTTTTAAGCAGAATCGTGGTCGAAGACAGAGACTGAATTTTTATCTTTGTTTTATTCCATCTCCGGAGGCATGATTTATGTACAAGCAGAAACGACGAGCTCATCAACACATAACGGCACAAGAGCGAAATGAGGAAAGGTTTAAAAGAGATGGAAAATATTTTTCCCAGTGCTTATATACTATGAAATTCTGACCGGGATTTTTTTTTTACATGTGTCGATTTAGGTAGGGGAATTTAGGTATATTTTAGAAGAATGTGCTTAGGTTGACAATTTTTTATCTCTTCACTCAGAGTGTGGGAATTGCCGACCTAAGCGATTTTACAAAGCGTCAGTTGAATTAATTAAATAAAGAAAGTGGAATTGGATCAGGAAATAAGAAGACATTTTAGAATGAAGTTAATATGGGTTAAATTAAGGTAAAAATTTAGGAAGTTAATTAGATTAAATAGGATTAAATTAAATTTTAAAATATTATATATATATACAGTGGTGGCCAAAAGTGTGGACATTTTTTTAAAGTTTCATGTTTTTCAACTTTGCGTGCTTGTAGAATATATTAATTTTCACTTAAATACAAATGTTTAGATATCAAATTGAAGGTAATTCAATGTAAAATTTAATAACAAAAGCAGTATTACAATGTCTGTATTACAAAAAAGTTACGCTCATTTTAGTAGAACAAACAAACACAAATCGTTTTGAATAATGACGTGTTTTGTAATAAAAGCGTACTAGCCAATCACAAACACTGTTCTGAGGACCCATCAAATGTCTGTAACTATAATTTAGGTTATTTGGATGGTAAAAGAGTTATTGTTGAGGAAATATTTTGCGGAATGATGCATACTAGTGCAATTAAATAGAATATTGTTGTTTTTGAATATTTTAGTCCATTTTTTTAATTAAACTAATTTTAAACAAACAACACCAACAAGAAGAACTGATTGGACATCTAAAAAGAAGCCGAACTGTCATATTGAGAGAAAATGGCCTCTCTTATGCTGAAATTGCAAGACACGTTGGTGGTTCAGTGACTTGTTCTGGTGTACGAAAGTTCTGTTTACGTTATGAAAAAACAAAATCAGTGGAAAATAAGTCCAAATCAGGCAGAAAAAAAAATGCACAACTGCTACTGCCGATAGAAAAATTAAACGGCTATGCCTTCAAGATAGAAAAATTTCATCAGATGCCACTAGATGTGAAACGAATGCAGCGGGTATTGCAGTAAGTTCAAGAACAAAAAGAAGAAGGTTATCAGGATTTGGACTACAAGCTAGAATTCCAAGAAAAAAACCATATTTAAATCAAAAACAACTCGAAAAACGAGTTAAGTGGGCAAAAGAACTCATTAAATGGTCAGGAAGCAAGTAATCTGGAGCGATGAAACTAAAATATCGCTCTTTGGTAGTGATGGTAGAAAATACGTGAGACGTAGAGTGAAGCGCTTCATCCTGATTGCATTGAAGCAACTATAAATTTGGGCATGTATGTCTGCAGATGGTGTGGGCCGAATTCAAGTGATTGATGGTATCCTGAATAGCAAAAAATACGTCGAAATTGTCCTGGAATCAAAATTGATACCTTCCATCAGGGATTTCTTCCCCAACAAAGCACCATTTATTTTTCAGCAGGATTCAGCTCCATGCCACACAGCAAAAGTATGCAAAGCATGCTTTCAAAATAAAGGCATAGATGTATACCATGGCCAGGAAACAGCCCTGATCTCAATCCAATTGAAAATTTCTGGCGACGTTTGAAAATTCTTGTACGAAAAAAAAAAACGTCCATCCAATAAAAGACAACTTATTGAATCTATAATTGATTCTTGGCATCATGTGATTACGAAAGATGAACTTCAAACACTCGATGAAAAGACGCTGTGAAGCTGTCTTAAAAAATAAGGGTTATCCTACTAAGTATTGATTGTGTAAGTATCACTTTAAAAAAATGCAAATCTAAGATAGATCTTACTAAAATGAGCGTAACTATTTTTGTAATACAGATATTGTAATACTGTTTTTGTTATTAAATTCTACATTAAATTACCTTCAGTTTGATATATAAACATTTGTATTTAAGTGAAAATTAATATATTCTACAAGCACGCAAAGTTGAAACACATGAAACTTTCAAAAAATGTCCACACTTTTGGCCACCACTGTATATACCAGCACACACATAATAGTCTGCTAGTCGCCTTATTCAGTCATCATTTCTATATATAAAATTTATTGGCAAAACCAAAATAAATAACTGATAATAATAAAAAATAAATAACATTTCCTTACACTACAAGCAGTCTACCGATATTGCCAATTTTTATTTCATATGAAATGAATGCCTTCAGTGAATATATGAAATTCAAATTTCAAATCGAGCCTTTTCCAACCACAGTTCAGTTCCGGGAGATATTTCGAAACATTACTTCTGTGTACATTCTCTTTGGGGGAGGGGGACCCCTGGCAGTTAATCTTGTCACAACCACTAAGTAAAATTTCTAATTTAACCATTTTTTTCCTTCTTGTATACATAGTATTGTCACGTAGATACTATGGTATAGAACTCAATGACACACACAAGAAGTAGAGCTAAACCAATTTATTAACTGAACTCAGAACACAGTAACTGACAAATCTTCTGCTTTTATTCAAGCAGAGAAAGTTCCAGAATACTCTTCTGGAGACAGAAAAGTCCAGAACACTTGTCTGGTAAACTAAAGAAATGTCCAGTATCTTCTGGAACATGAAATAAAGGAAAATATAAAATAAAGGAATTAAGTATTTACATATACTATTAATCGCATTGTCTCTAGCGGGATTCGAACCCAGGTCTCTTGATCATGAGACCAGTGCCATGACCATTCGGCCATGGAAATTCGACTGTCTTTCTTCAATGCGGTAGTATGGAGAAAGTATAGTAATCGTCAAAAAATTCAAACTCGAAATTTTGATGAATCTCCGCGTTTTAAACCTGCATAAGTTCGAAAAACACATTTTTGGAAAATGTCCGTCTGTATGTCTGTGACAAAGATAATTTAAAAGTTTTGAGCTAGACGGATGAAATTCGGCATGCGATCTACCGAATGTGTAGATTTCTATTGAGCAAATTCTATTCAGTGAAAGTCTGTCTTTCCGGTTCTTTAAATATGAGTTAATACGATAGCTAAAAAACGAAGAGATCTAGATAAATAAAATTCGTTAGGCAGAATTAACATTTATAATCTAGACACTTATCGAAAAGGAGTGGGTTTGTACTCTTAGAAACATGTAAACGTGATAACTGAAAAACGGGATTATTTAAATGCATCAAATTTAGTATGAGATTTTGTGACTACAAGTGTAGTTTTGGGTCAAATTTTTGCTTCAGTTGGATGGGAAAAACTCATCTAGAAACGCAAATTCGATTTTCTGATACTATTAACCGCATGCAGGGATTAATCGCCAAATAACTCGTCTAGGATAACACGATAGATAATAAAAATGCTAAATTCACGTCAAAGGTTAATATTTCGTACTTATTGTAGACCAAAGCTATGCAAAGCGTTCTCGGGGTATTTATTGTGGGAAAGGTTTGGGGTGACCACTCCCACTAGTTATTTCACTTGGAAACTCCCAACTCCTTGAAACATCAGAGGTCCTTTGCCTTTCCATTTAAAAAATTATGGATGATGTTATAGAATATAAATGTTTCGGAATATAATATAGGTGAGTAGTGTGGCGGATTGTGTTGCGCAAGGATAGAACCTGGGACCTTGTGGTTCGCAGTCCAGTAACATGACCATGATACAAAAGCAATTGCTCCTGCAACGTAGTTGTTAACTGGCTTATTAGCTATTCACTACAGTAGTATCTATGTTAATATCTTTTGCGGCTCCCAAACAACACGTTATTTAGCTATAGAATTTGTCAACGCTACAGGAGTGATGACGTATTTTTTCCTCGATCCTCGTTTCGACTGATATTACTTAAACGTGAATCTTAGCTGTGCTATGAAATATTCTCGAAACATTAAAAGAATACAGATTCAGTGTGCAATTAAATTAATGGAAGAAAGTTTTCAAAGTCTTCAAGATAAGAGAAATATTGTTTCAAGACACACAAATGCCTTGCATATTACATGTGGTCGACCAGATTGTTGACGTTGAAGAGATTTATCTTGGAACAATGGCAAAAATTTGAGTTTTTTGTGGCCTAAAAATAAAATAAAATAAATATTTCCAATGAATATACGAAATGCTAATTAGCTGAAACGCGCCAATTAGTCGCAAAATGTGTTAATTCTTTCTATTCTCTTATTATATTAGTTTGGGGAGTTTTAATATGTTTGAATGGAACCACTTTAATGGAAAAGCCTCGCTGAAAACAATGACTTCCATATGTGATAGTATTGAACTAAATTAAATGAATAATTACCATTTTTTTGTTCGAATTGTTATTTATAATCTCGTGGGTGTGTGCAAATGTATTGTATATCGGTGTCTGCTTAATTTCGTTTCGATTGAAGCTAAAATTAAGAGACATCAGAGCTCCAAAGAGGACAGATAGTGGCAACCCGTCTGGTTGGTACATCGGTAACTACAGTTGGGGGGTATCAATAGGCACCGTGTCGAAGGCTATGACCTATGCATAGAACGATCATTGCAAAATAACATCTGCTAGAACGAACTGTGGGAGAAATACCAAACTCACTGTGAGAGACAGGAGGGCATTAAAGAGGATTGTGACCACCAGAAGGAAGATCACGGCAGCAAAAATGACTGCTGAGCTAAATGAACATCTATAGAACCCTGTGTCGACCCATACAGTTCGAAAAGAATTACATAAACAAAATATTTGTGGCAGAGCAGCGATTGCAAAACGTATGAAACAGATGGCAGATGAAAATCTGAAACAGCGAGTATAGTGATGCAAGGGTCATAAAACCTGAACTGCAGATCAATTGAAATATGTTTTGTTTTTTGATGAATCCAGTTTCTCCCTATATCCCTCCACAGGACGTGTTTACTTTTGTTGAACTTCCATTGAAACCTCAACCCAGACTACCTTTTCCTACAGTGAAACATTAGGGTGGTTTCGTAATGCTTTAGGGCCTCATCTCATGGTTTGGAATAGGCCCACTTGTCATTCTACATGGACAGGTCACTAACAATGACTATGTCACTCTTTTGGCCGTCTAACTGCATTCCACGGTTCAGATATTTTTTCCGCTTGGAGATTAGCACTTATCAAGATTATAATGCCCCAATTCACCGTAGTTGAGCTATTCAGTCCTGGTTTCGGGAACATGAGGACTCAGTTACACATCTTCTGTGGTCTGGCCAACGACCAAACTTGAACATCGTAGAACCCCCGTTCGGAAGAAAAAGTAAAATCCCGTTATCCTCTTCCTGCGTCTAGAGTTAGAGCAGTTTCTGCATGAGAAATGGTACAGCACCCCACTTGCCATCATACAGAATTTGTATATGTCCATTTCAAGATGGATTCAGTAGGTTTTAACTGCCAAAGGTACTACTCCCTCACCATATGAGGTGCAAAATACTTCCTTTTGTATGGGTTTTGGACGCTGTGAAGGCCTGGGTCTCGTCACAGCCACAGGAATTCTGAGAACAAAGAATCCTTCGGCCCGTTAATCAATGGTTAATCGTTGTTCTCAGGCCTGTGGTGTATACTTCGAATAAAGTCTTCATTTATACCCGCAGTGTCGTCTCGTACCTTTTCATTTGGAACTCCCTGTAATTATATTTGCCGTGTTTGGCATTAATCTACAAGAAACTCAGAGAAAGTAAATATAAGTAGACTGCAAAATGAAACGGAAAGATACGCACTTTCATTATTCAAAGGAAATAAATTGTTGATATTAGGAGATAATATAGAGTATAGTATTTTCTTAATACTTATAAACAATTGTATATTTAAATTTAAAGTCGCAATTAGTACACCCATCAAATTAATTGTATTAATTCCGTAAGGAAACAATGAAATATGTGTCATTTAAATTTCAGCAAGGAAGACTATAATTTCAAATCATATCTAGAAATAATGTTAAAATTAGTGAATAACTGCACAAGCGTAAAAATCATTAAAAAAATTATTATTATTATTTTCCTGTTAAGATGATGGGAAAACAAGTATTTTTGTGTATTAACATTCTCAGAAGTTATCATTAAGACAAGTGACACTTCGCTTAATTAAAGCTAACTCAAGTTTCCAAAAATTCTTTGGGGTGCAAGTTCCCACCAATCAAAGCGTATTTGAATAAAGTTTGGTAAAATTAAGTCAAAGACTTTGGCATCATGTCATGAGCCAGATATGTGGATTTTTTTAAGCCACTTGAATGAGATATTCGCACAGTTCTAGAGAAATAACTGTGCTACTTGTGCGAAAATTTTGAATTCTACTAATGTTCTTGGAAATCCTTCGGAAAGATTCGAATATAACATACATTTCGATTTATCAGTCATTATATTTGAAAGCATAATTCCTAATGTTTTTGTGCATTTTAATTATATTTTTTTGTTAACAGTTGTCTTTATAATATAGTATCTAATTATATATATATATATATAATAGAGTATCTTAAACTATATAAAGAATTCTTTATATAGTTTTATAAATCTGTTGAAGAAATTAGGTGTATTTTTCGGCTGCTAGATTATATTATTCAAAAATCTTTTAGAGGTATAATAATTTAGATTTACTTTATAATATTATTTAAGAAATATAAAAATCCTTCTTCAGTTATCTTTTACATTCGTGGTAACGTTATTCATCATATTAACTACCTAAATATTAACAGAACAACTACCGTATTGTTGTTGTGACTTATGGCACTTTATAAGCCCGCTGACAGTTATTTGTCAGGGACTTAAACCGAGTGAGCGTCTCTTGTTTTTATCAGTAGCGCCAACGAGGGCCAAGAGTACGACTTAGCTACTTCATGCGTCATATCAAGAATATTTGATCTAGATTTATCGAATTTTGCTGAGGCACGACCTTCGTAAAACAGGCCTCTCAACTTATTTGTGACGTCACACGGGTAGGATGATTCGCAGCCATGAGCAGAATCCCGCTTTCTTCCTTGATGTTTAGGTATATTTTAAATTCACTTAAAAATAATTTATTATTAATATTAAGACATTGCATAAAATTCAAAATTATTTATTTATTTCCTGTGTGAATAAAAGAAACGGCGTGGTAAAAATTTTTAAGGTCCTCTATAGCTTATTGACCATTAATTAACATTTAAATCACAATGTAAATTTATTAGATATATACATTAGGGTATTATTGTTAATTTTTCTTGTTTTAATGGAGATTTTTTTTTATTTTATTAAAAATCGTTTTGTGTTTTCCCTGGAAATATTTATTAAAGCTTAAAATTAAATTAATCTAATAATTTTTAAAGCTTTTGATGATTTTTTTTATTGTGGTGAACAGGTAATACATGTATTTTATAAGTTAACATAAAATTGTTTACTTCTCAAATTACTTATGAACTTTCAAATAAAATATTAATGTATTTAATATAAAATTTAAATTTTACGCCAACTAATT
Organism: Argiope aurantia; assembly: GCA_026543865.1. Lineage (NCBI taxonomy): Eukaryota > Metazoa > Arthropoda > Arachnida > Araneae > Araneidae > Argiope > Argiope aurantia. The sequence continues at coordinate 95,713 of JAPMOR010068777.1, read as the reverse complement.
CTGTTGATAAAAAAGAATTACTTTCACAACTTGTTTTTTTCACATTAAGAATTGTTTTCATTTAATATATTAGTAATTCATACAATTTAATAAACTAGCTTTTATTATATCTGACTTTACATTTCAATGCATTTATAATTAATTTGAATTCAATCTGTAGAAACAGTAAAAGAAAACGCAAATAATAATTAAAAAAAAATCACACACTATTTGAATCATAACATTTTATTTTCAGAGAGACAATAACAAAATACATTTTGTTTTCCTACTTAATTATAAATTTCACACAGACAAATGAAAATAATTATAATATTAAATAAAGTTAAAATACAAACTTACAAATTACTTCTAATTTGGAAGAAATTAATAAAGAATGACTTACCTTAGGAGCCTGAGAGAAGTGCCTAGACAAATAAAAATTATTCTGTTTGCTTTTTGAATTATACTCCATGTATTTTATTTAAAGTTTTTAAATTTTAAAATTAAATCAGAAAAAGTGTTGATTTTTTCTATCTCCTCTCTTTTTGCTATGTCCTGGAGACTGTTATTTAAAGCTGCTTTTAAGTTTTCCCAGTTTTTTATGTGTTGCCCTATTTATTGGAGTTTCTCTTCTTGCTTTTGATTCTGAGCAAAAGTATGAGGGGAAATTAGGGAAAATTGAAGGTACAGCATCAGGTACAAGCCTAGAAAAAAAGAAGAAGAAGAAGAAAAAAAAAGTGGAATTCTTTAGATAAAAAAAATTAGTAATTTATTAAAACTTAAAATCAAAAACAGAATAGATATTTTCTTAATACATAAACTAAAAGCTAACGTATATTGGCACAACCCCCGATAGACAAGGCCTGAAAACTTATGTCACAGAAACTAATGACGTCGCCCTGAGAAGTTACACGAGCACAACCGTGGCAGTGCCCCCGCCAAGTCGAGCAAAAACAAGCGGCACGGCCGTACCATCCTTTTCTCGAAGCAGTTCAGGCCATTTTCGCCCCCCCCCCTATAACTTCGTTGTGTATAAAACTAGAAGCCTGAATTTTCAGTAACCAAGCAGGCATTATATAAACACAGTATATTACAAATTTCATTAAATTTGAACCAGTAGTTTAAGAATTATAACTAGTCAAAGTTTGTGAATTTTGCGACTGACTGACCGATCATCAAAACTCTAAGGCACTTCTAGCAGACATAGAAACTTCAAATTTAGAATACAATTAGTGTTTAGTGTATAAATCAAGGAAAAAACTAAAATATTTTGCAATTTCGATCTATTTTTCTAGATACACCAACTACATAAATAACTTCTATACTGAATCTAGAGTGTCATCCTTGGCGAGTTATTTGGCGATTAATCTCTGACACGCATTAACAGTAGATATCCAAAAATTGAATTTCTGCTTTCGACGCGTTTCTTCTCAATCGATTAAAACAAAAA
>JAPMOR010068777.1:39523-89284 GCA_026543865.1 Argiope aurantia | reverse complement strand
ATATCCTTTCTATCTCTTACCGTTTGCAACTTATGCCGAATTAAAGAATGTGTTTTCAGAATATAAAATCCTTATTTAAATTTTTTTTAATTGATACAATTATAAAATGAACAGGGATAATAATATAAGCTAAAATAATTTTCATCAGGTTACTTGGATCTAAAGCCGAGCTACAAGTACTTAAATCCGATCGAAATGCAAAATCCAGTTGATGCCAAAATCTTGAATATTGAATACCTAAATACCGTTTTAGCTCCAATCTGTCAAATTTATGAAACACTTGTGGCAATGAGCTTTCACTCGAGCCTGCAATAAATCATATCAGTGTTCTGGTTCCTTATTATATTTCTATTCCGGTGTTTTGTCTTTCTATAGAACTGAAATTGAATTAATTTTGTCCACCATGTGAGAAGTGAAGCTATTGTAACAGCAGCATAACTAGGGTGAGAAAGGCAAGGCCTAAGAGCCATCATCAGTTGATGAAAAATTATGCAAAAAAATTTGCATGTAACTTTGACGCTCGTGTTTCTTAAAATTAAAATAAAAATTCTTCAAAACAAAACTAATTTTTTAATAACACAATATATTCAGTTATCTCGAAATTTCTCAAATTCAAATTACTGTTTAAGCTTGCGCTAACATCGCTGCTAACATTAACTTAAATGTATCAAATTTTTGTTTTAATCCGTTCGTAATAACCAATCTAAGACACTGATTCGATTTTCAGATACTTTTAACCTGGGATTAACTGCAAAAAGAGGTAATCAAGGATCACATGATAAATTGAATAAAAATGCTAAATTCACTTCAAACGGCAATGATTCTCTACCGTTGTACGCGAATGCTATGCGAGACGCTCTCTAGCACAACACTTTTTATTAGAGAGAGTATGCGAAAAGGTTTTAGGAAAACCACTCCTACTCATTTTTTTAGAAAATTATTTTTCTGGACACTGCAGAGAACACATCCACCTTATGGAAATCTCGTAGTTGTTGCATTGTGAATTTGGGATTCTCTGTTCCTCAAAAGACAACATAGTGCATGTTTACCTACCCATGGACGTGAAACTTTTCTTCATCTTTAAAAATTAAGCTATCGGGACAATCGCCATTTAATCGAAATTTAAAATGCTTCTGTTTATCCAGGTATCTCAGATTTTGCAGCATCTGCACTTTGCGTGGAATCATTTTCAGCTTCTTTCTCAAAATTCTTCAGGCACTGGGCTGAGAAATCTGCACTTCACGACTCCACTTCCAGTAATGATTTCCGTGGACTTCGTTGAATGCAGGTGCAAAATCTATCGGCGACTTCTTGCGATACAGTCGGTCGTCCAGGACTTTCTCATTTGAATAAATAGACCGCAGTTTCAAATTTTTCATGCCATTGATAGATAGTTTTTCTAATTTTTTGCACTTGTTTCGAGTCGTGATTGAAAATGCCGTTGTACAAAAGTTGCAGAATTTGCTTAATTGAAGCACGCAAAAAGAAATTTTCACTGCATACGCCGGCATTTCCACTTGTAAGTTACGTGACACATACGATTTTTCCTATGTCTCCTTCATCAGGGGCGGGACACAAACTTGTATTTATTTATTTTTAAATTCGACAGCTTGCTTTGTCAATAGAGTCGTCTGAATGTTCGTCCTAAAATTCAATATTTTACAACTTTATTAATTTTTAATGAATGTGTCTCTTTGCTACCCTAATTAAAACAATATTAAAGTTAAATTTTTATTATAATATATAAATCTACATCACTTTCTTGTAGGAAAATTCATTTGAAATTGTTTTCATATTCCTTTGAATGTTACATTTTCTTAATATGTTTTGAAACTGATACGAAGAAGTATTTTTCTTTATAAGCATAATTCGTAAGTTACATTGTAAAATATGTATTCATTCCATTATTTTAGAATAGTTTTGAAGATATAACTTAGGTATAGAGATTAATGTAATTTATTTTTCAGGTTTATGGAAACAGCAAAATGAACAAGTGCTTCGATTCTAAACTGTAAGATGAATGTATTAAAAACGGATATTAAAAATGCCACCTGATCGAACAAAATAACTAGCATTAAATATATTTGGTAGATGTTTTATTTTTGAAAAGGCTTATTGTATGATCACCTCATTAATATTGAAGAGACCTTATATGAATGATATATAAAACGGAAATAAACAATTCTCTTATGAATTTCGTATTGATTTATAAAAATATGTGCCGTCTAACAGCAATATATGATCATTTTATCAGCAATTACATTTCATGAAACAACAAGATAAAAACCTTGCACTCGGTTACTGATGATTTTTTATGAAGCATAATTTAAAAAGGCATTCGTTGTTGCTAGGAGGAAAAACTGTTTCTACGTTATGGGCAACTAAAGTATTTAGTGATTAACAAATTTCATTTGAAATTTATGCAAACTTGTGAAAGAGAAATCTTCAAGATGTGTAGTGCAGCATTTGCCCCACAAGAATGTTTAAAACCACTTTTATTAAAAGATACGGAAGGAAAACCTTATGCTTGTGATGTGTGCAATGAAGCATTTTCCAAGCAAGACTATTTAAAGAGGCATTTGAAGATACATCCGAAAGAGAAACTCCATGTTTGTGATGTATGCAATAAAGCATTTATTAGGCAAGAAACTTTAAAGCAACATTCAGTAACACATGCAAAAGTGAAATCGTATGTTTGCGAAGCATGCAATAAAGCATTTCTCACCCGAAACAGTTTAAACAGACATTTACTGACACATACAAAAGAGAAGCCATTTGTTTGTGCGATATGCAAGCAAGCATTTTCTCAACGCGGAAACCTGAACGTTCATTTACGGAGACACGCAAATGAGAAGCCGCATGTGTGTGATGTGTGCAATAAGGCATTTTTTGAAACCTCAAGTTTAAGGAAACATTTACGGACCCACACCAATGAAAGACCGTATGTTTGTGATGTATGCAATAAGGCATTTTCTGAACGAGATGGTTTAAAAAGACATCTGCGGACTCATACTAAAGAGAAACCATATATTTGTGATACATGCCATAAAGCATTTTCTGATCAAAGCCATTTGACAGCACATTTAGAGACACATACGAATGACAGGCAGTATATATGTGATGTGTGCAATAAAGCATTTTCTGTTAAAGGAAATTTTAAACGCCATTTACTGATTCATGCAGCAGAGAAACCGCATGTTTGTAATGTATGCAATAAGGCATTTACTACGCTATCAAATTTAAAGCAACATTTACTGTCGCATACAAAAGTGAAACCGCATGTTTGCGAAGTCTGCAATAAAAGGTTTTCAACCCGAAGCAATTTAAACAAACATTTGCTGATTCATACAAAAGAGAAGCCATTTGTATGTGAGATATGCAATCAATCATTTTCTGTACGCGGTAGCTTGAAGATTCATTTACTGAGACACGCGAATGAGAAACCGCATGTTTGTGACTTATGCAACAAGGCATTTTTTGAAACCTCAAGTTTAAGGGTACATTTACGGACGCATACGAATGAGAAACCGTATGTTTGTGATCTGTGCAATAAGGCTTTTTCTGAACGTGTTAGTTTAAAGAGACATCTGCGGACTCATATGAAAGAGAAACCATATATTTGCGATACATGCCATAAAGCATTTTCTGATCAAAGCCTTTTGACGGCACATTTAGAGACACATACGAATGACAGGCAATATATTTAGGATGTGTGCAGTAAAATATTTTCTGACAGAGGAAATTTCAAGCGCCCTTTACTGATTCATGCAAAAGATAAACCTCTTGTCTTTAATATATGCAATAAAGCATTTACTGTACAATCAAATTTAAAGCAACATTTACTGACGCATACAAAAGTGAAACCGCATGTTAGCGAAGCCTGCAATAAAAAATTTTTAATCCGAAAATATTAAAACCAGACATTTACTGACACATACAAAATAGATACTTTATTTTGTGAGATATGCAATCAAGTATTTTCTCAACTCGGAAACCTGACCGTTTATTTACTTGGACATGCAAATGAGATACTACATGTTTATAACGTGTGCAATAAGGCATTTTTTGAAACCTCAAGTCTCAATTTACGGACGCATACCAATAAGAAACCGTATGTTTGTGATGTGTGCAATAAAGCATTTCTGTTAAAGGAAATTTTAAGCACCATTTACTGATTCATGCTAAAGAGAAATCGCATGTTTATGATGTATACTATAAATCATTTTATCATTGACGGAATTTAAGTAATCATTTACTGACGCACTTGTAAGCGTAACTGCATACTTGAGACATTTGCAATAAATTATTTTGTTTTGTTTTAAATCTGTGTATGATATTTTTTGTGTTTATTTCAAATTAATAACCGAAACTTGATCTAATTTTTCTGATTGTGGTACATGTAGTATTCGAAAAATTTACATTCAGTGAAAAGTCGTTTAACAACGCATATTTCTTCCTGTGTGTTACTGACAATACGGAACACTTTCATTACGAATATTTTTTTAAGTAAGTATAAAATAAAGTAAAGCGTCTCTTTCTGAAAAAAAAGTGCTGAAAGAAACTTATAATATAATTTTTGATTTATAACACATAATTTTAATAAGAAAGTCCTTCCAAAGTCTCTTCTTTATGTGTACATTTCAAAATTTTGCGAATATAATATACATCTTATCTTTAAATACATTTTTCGCTCGAAAATTAGGGTAATACTTCAGAACATACGGCTCAGCATTTTCCCACGCTTTCAGCATTTCCCATATTTCATTGGTTAATGCTATACTGAGGCATTTATCTCCTTTTACCTAGACGAAATCTCCTATAGAATTTCTTCACTATGACGTATACTGCAGCTTCTGATTGTGCCTGTATTTGTGCTCACATGTTATTGAAATATTCTTCCATCTTATCGCATTGTATACTGTAACGTTTACCAAAGCGATACGTATTTTTTAAAGTTTCATTTAATTAAATATTTTACAATTTTATCTGCCGGAAAAGAAATCAACAGCCAAAACCTATGCAAAGACTGATAACTAAGAATTAAGGGCAGAATCTTGCATGTGAAGTCACGGTGTCTCCACCATTTCCGAAACTGGTTTTATATAGTATATTTTAAAGAACATAACGGCATTCGTTTACAGAAAATTATGTATAAAATATTTAAACAAAATTTATTTCCTGTTTTTTGTTTTCCTTCTTCTTTTTTTTTTCCAAATGGCATTTATTTTCTCATTAAAATTACTAATGCTTATGGTGTTAAAAATTACTAATTCTTAAATGTTTCCATTTAATTCTGCGTTTTCACTTTTCATTTAATAACTAAATTTTTTACTATAAAATTTCAGAAGATAATATAAATAATAAATTCTATAAATTTTAAAATACAAAGTTCAATTAAAAAATCTTTTTGTTTTAAATTCTATTTTTTTATTTATCCCTATGCCATCGACGTTTGTAGTAAAAATATGACTGAATGTACGAAATTGATGTGTAAACCTATTTTGTTTACGGAACGAAGTTCCCGAACTGCAGCTGTGACACATGGTAGAATTTTTGTACGAAATGTTGTTACGATAAAAAAAAAAAGTTTTGAATTATTGAGAAATGCTGAAGGATTTATCAACGATCAAATGGCGTATTTGGCAACTAACTTAACCTGTTTTAAAAAATCCATCACGTCTGTGGAAAAAGTTTAAAATAACTAATATGAGATAAATGTGAATGATTATGATTTTTAAACATCTTATAATTATATATTTTTGCTTTTTAACATTTGTTTGTGTTAGTATCTGCTACCAGATAATTTTGATTTCAGAAATTGATGATTTCGTTTTAAGTAATTGAAGAAGAATTATTGTTAGCAGTTCTCAGAGTAATGATCCCAGAACAACCACAACGAGATTCTTGCAGTTCCTTGAGTATATTTAACAGGAATGTGAACCCCTAGTTTTAATTTAATTATAAAAAAAACGCTCCGACGCACATATTTTTACCCTCAAAAATATATGTATAGTAAGATTAATTAATAGTCTGGTCAGTAATTTAAACAGACTAATCAGTAGTCTGGCTAGTAGAGAGCCAGTGCATACATATTGGCCGCTTTTGGCGTCCATTTATTCTGCCATTATCTTTATATCCGAATTAATATCCTAAACCAAAGAAATATCCCTTATACTAGAAACATTCTACCGTTTTTACCATTTTTTATTTCATATGAAATAATGCCTCCAATGAACGTATGAAGGTTAAGTGAATTTCATATCAAATCAATGTTAGTAAATTTCATAACAAAATTAATTTAGTCCTGTTTGTCAACTTTAGCGAACTATATCTTGCCACAACAAAAGGTATCATAAAGTTACAGTTACAATAAGACATATGTTACACAATAATTATTAAGCTTTACTTAGTTACGCTTCAGAGGTCGAATTCCTCATGTTTGCAATAAAAATTGACAGAATCTGTGAAATAGTGTGTTTTTGATTTCTCTTTGAAAAGGGGGTGAGGTCTTTAACATATTTAGCTGGTCATGATCTGTACCTGTTGAAAACAGTCTAGCAGTTGGGTCTGGAGGACTTTGTCTCAGGATTTCCTCTTAGGGAATATACAGCTTTATTATTATAAGGGAAGATGTTCATCGAGATAATTTCGCACGTTGGCCGACCAGTGTGGTAGTGCTCCATTTAATTGAAGAATTAAGTTAACATATCTAAAAAATAAGTGCTAAAGTGCGGATTTATTCGTGTAAAAAAGGGGCCGTGCAGTTTCTTTCTGGATACTGCACAGAACACATTTGCCTTCAGGAAATCTCGCAGTTGTTGCTTCTGATTTGAAATTCTCTGTTCCCTAAAAGACAACATAGTGCTTGTCTACCTTCCCACGAAGTGAAATTTTTCTTCATCTATAAAAACTAAGGTATCGGCACAATCGCCATTTTCAAAACGAAGCTATATATCGTATGAAAATTGAAAGCGCTTCTGTTTATCAAAATACTTCAGATTTTGAAACACCTGCACTTTGTATGGAATCATTTTCAGCTTCTTTCTCAAAATTCTCCAGGCACTGGGCTGAGAAATCTGCACTTCACGATTCACTTCTAGCAGTGATTTACCTGGACTTCTTTGAATGCAGGTGCATAATCTGTCGGATATACAGTTGGTCGTCCAGGATTTTTATCTTTGAATAAATTGACCGTAGTTTCAAATTTTTCATGCCATTGATAGATAGTTTTTGCACTTGTTTCGAATCTTGATTGAAAATGCCGTTATACAAAATTTGCGGAATTTGCTAAATTGAAGTACGCAAAAAGCCTTTTTAACTGCAGACTCCGCCATTTCGACTTACTAGTCACATGACGCATACGCTGTTTGCCTATGTCACTTAATAATAGATACAGGCTTTAAGAGGATATCTGACTTACGGTTCGTAGAGGCGGTGTGAGCCTTTGACTATTACCATTTTACAGCACTTGGAAAGTGTATTCTTCTTTATGAATCCAAGCTCAAATTTCTTTTTTTTTTTTCAGCATTAATTTCCAAAGCCATTATTGTGCAAAAGATTTTTTAAAACATTATTTTTAATTTCGATAGCATAGCTTGCCTTGTCAATAGAAATGTCTGAATGCGCATTTTAAAATTCGGTTTTTACATTTATCTGAATTTTTAATGAATGCATATCTTTGCTACCGTTATTTTAGTAATATTAAAATTCAGTTTTTATTATAACATGTAAATCTACATCTCTTTCTTTTATGAAAAGTCATTTGATATTTTTTTTTTCGTATCCGTACAAATATTCAATTTTCTTAATATGTTTTGTTATTGATATATAGAAGTATTGTTCTTTATATTTATAATTACTAAATTACAATGTAAAATATATATTCATTCAATTACTTTGGAATTGTTTGAAGGTATAACTTACATATATGACTTTTAGATATTAGGCTTATACTAATGTAATTTATTTTTCAGGTTTATGGAAACAGCGAAATGAACAAGTGCATCACGTCTAAAGCTATAAGATGTATGTATTAACAATATATATTAAAAGTGCCACCTGATCGCCCAAAATAGCTAACATTAAATTTAAATGATTTACTTTACAACAAAGGTTATAGCATGATCATTTCATTAATATTGTAGAAACCCTATGTGAGTGATATATAAAATATATGCCGTCCTAACAGCAATACATATATATATATATATATATATATATATATATATATATATATATATATTAGATCATTTTATCAGCAATAATATTTCATGATACAACAAAATAAAAATCTTGCTCTTTGTTACTGATGATTTTTTATGAAGCATAATTTAAAAGGGCATTTGTTGACGCAAGTGGATGAAAAAACTATCTTTACATTATGTGCACTAAAGTATTTAGTGACTAACAAATTTGATTTGAAATTTATGCAAACTTCTGAAAGAGAAATCTTCAAGATGTGTAGTGCAGCATTTGCCACACAAGAATGTTTAAAACCACTTTTATTAAAAGTTACGGAAGAAACACCTTATGCTTGTGATGTGTGTAATAAAGCATTTTCCAAGCAAGACTATTTAAAGAGGCATTTGAAGATACATTCGAGAGAGAAACTCCATGTTTGTGATGTATGCGGTAAAGCATTTACTAGGCAAGAAACATTAAAGCACCATTTACGGACGCATACAAACGAGAAACCGTATGTTTGTGATGTATGCAGTCATGCATTTTCGGAACGAGGAAATTTAAAGAGACATCTACAGACTCATACGAATTTGAAAGTACGTTTAGAGACACATGCGAATGAGAGACAGTATATTTGTGATGTGTGCATTAAAGCATTTTCTGTGAAAGAAAGTTTTAAACGTCATTTACTGATTCATGCAAGAGAGAATCCGCATGTTTGTAATGTATGCAATAAAGCATTTATAACACAATCAGATTTAAAGCAGCATTTACTGACGCATGCAAAAGTGAAACCGCATGTTTGCGAAGCATGCAATAAAGCATTTCTTACCCGAAACATTTTAAACAGACATTTACTGACACATACAAAAGAGAAGCCATTTGTTTGTGAGATATGCAGTCAAGCATTTTCCCTACGTGAAAACTTGAAGGTACATTTAATGAGACACGCGAATGATAAACCTCATGTTTGTGATGTATGTAGTAAGGCATTTTTTGAAACCTCAAGTTTAAGGATACATTTACGGACGCATACAAACGAAAAACCGTTTGTTTGTGATGTGTGTCAGAAAGCATTTTCTGAATGTGGAAGTTTAAAGAGACATTTACGGACTCATACGAAAGAGAAACCGTATATTTGTGACATATGCAGTAAGGCATTTTCTGGACGTGGAAATTTAAACAGACATCTACGGATTCACACGAAAGAGAAACCATATATTTGTGATACATGCCCCAAAGCATTTTCTGATCCAAGCCATTTGAAGAGACATTTAGTGACACATACAAATGAGAAACAGTATGGTTGTGATGCGTGCAACAAAACATTTTCTGTCCAAAGTAATTTTAAGCGCCATTTACTGACGCATGTAAAAGAGAAACTGCATGCTAGCTATGTATGTGATAAAACATTTGTCATCGATGCCATTTAAGGAATCATTTGCTTACGCACTTTGGTTTGCAATAAATTCTGTTCATTGTATTAAATGTGTAGCATGATGATTTCTGTTATTTTCAAACGAATAGCCAAAAGTTCTTATTGTGGTGCTTTTACAATTTAAAAATTGATATACTGTGCTACCTCTCTTAACAACCATAAGTTTTCCTCGTATGTTACTCCTAATGCGAAATACTTGTTAAACGTAACAATACTCCCCCCCCCCTTAAAAACAATGCAAAATGCGTTTCATTCTGAAAAAATATTGCTAAAAATTTATAATAATGTAATTTATGATTTATAATATGCTTTTAAAAATAGTTCTTCTAAAATCGCATGTTTCTCTTTCTTTTCAAAATTTCTAAAAAATGTGCCACAGCTTATAGCTAGTTAAATTCATCGCCCGCGAATTAGGCTGATTCTTCGGAAAATACGGTGCCCTGTTTCCCTAGCTTTCAGTATTTTATTGGAAGGTTGATGCTTTTCTGAAACAGTTATCTCCTCCTTTTTTGAGTAGTATTTACCAGGTTTTCTAAACTGTGATGCAGAATGCAGCTTCTGACTGCCTGTATTTGTTCTCACATATTATTGAAATACTTCTTTCTCATATAGCATTTGTAAATTGTTGCGGTTACCAAAATGTATCGTTTAAAAAAAAAATTAAATTAGTTATATATTTAGCAATTTCACTTCTGATTTGAAAAGAAAAATCACGAAAGAAGCTCTAAATAAAGGCTTTTAGCTTAGAAATTCAGGCGGTTTTCTGATGTCACGGCATCTCCACCTAACTGGTAGGGTGGTTAGTTACCAGTTAGTTACCTCGTCATTCATTTTGAAAAACTACCCTCGTTATGAGAATTTCTTTTATATCTACCTTTATACAGATCTATCGTTATGAGAGGTACTTGATTAGCGAGATTAGATTACAATACAACAAATAATAGCGGCAACATGTTTATTAAAATTAGATATGATATATTTTTAAAAAAATCAGTGTTCCACTACATGGAACACCTAATTTCACTCGCTCCTGAAATCGTTAATTTCAACTATAAATTATATATATATATATATATATATATATATATATATATTTAAAATTCACTTTTTACCTTCTTTTTTAATAATAGATGACAATTTAAATCAAACTGATCCATAATTTTCAGCTATAGCACGAATTTTAAAAGCCTATATTTTTTTTTCATGTAATTTTGTTAATTTTTTTCTTGTAAAAAATAATTGTTATGAAAATAATATAAATGTTATTTGGTTGTCTGTATTTTAAACTATTTATTCTATATATCTTTTAATTTCTTTTTATAAAGAAAGCATACATATAATCTTTGGATAAAATTAGGTTACCATCAGCTGAGACTGCGCCGATGGTAATACTCGGCGTGACGCCATGATGGAAAGTGATCACCTGTGTCTTCATTTCCTGCACTTCTCCTTTTTTCGTGGAAAATTAATTCAATTCAAGGAATAATCTTTGGATGGGTCAGAATTCTAACATACGTTTTATATAATAGTGTGGATATTTTTTATTATATATTATAGATTATTTTTTATTTAAATATCCATGTAGATTCTTCTTGTAAATTAATTATATTGAAAATGCCGCGGAGATATCAAAAACATCAAAAAACAGACATTTTTCCAAAAGCTCACATTGGAGGACAAAATTCACCAAAATTTGTCCAAATTTGCTCTTTAACCAAATTTACTGATTTCCATGAATTTAGAACACAATCCGTTCGAAGGAATTCTGTCTCTCCGAATATAAGTTAAGACGATAGCTACAAAGGAAGACAACTCGGTGGATAAAGTTCGATACACAGAAATATGTAAACGCGAGAACTTAAAAATGCAATAACTTAAATGCATCAAATTTGGAATGAGATTTTGTGACTACAATTATAGTTTTGTATCAAATTTTTGTTTTAATCCTTTCGTAATAACCAATCTAAAAAACTAATTCGATTTTCAGATACTTTTAACCAGAGATTAACTGCAAAAACAGATAATCAAGGATTACATGATAAATTGAATAAAAATGCTAAATTCAATACAAAAGGCAATGATTCTCTACTGTTGTACGCGAATGCTATGCGAGACGCTCTCTGGCACAACACTTTTTATTAGAGAGAGTATGCGAAAAGGTTTTAGGGAAACCACTCCCGCTCATTTTTTTAGTGGGCATTTATTTCTTTGTTAGAATTATGAATTCTTATGGAAATTATTTTCACTTAATTCTTCTTTTCCGACGTCGTTAAAATTACTTGATAAAGCAGATTTGGGTATAGTTTAAAGACCGTAATAGCGGCATTGGTTACTGAAAATTACATATGAGATATTTAAATCAAATGTCTGCTTTTTTTTTCCAGAATGCATTTATTTCCCCGTTAAAATTACAAATTCTTATGAAAATTATTTTCACTTAATTCTTCTTTTTCGGCTCATAAGAGGTGATTGATAAACCAGATTTGACTGTAGTTTAAAGACCGTAATAGAAGATTTAAAAATAACAAAGTAGTGATTTTCCTATTAAAAAGATTATTTTTAAGGATTATGGGCATTCTATTCTCATGAAACATAATTTTCACCCAGGCAACGAGTTTTTTTTAAAAAAAGACTAAATTATTACAATAAAGTTTCAGATTTTATCTAGCCAAAATACCGGGTCCGAAAAAAAAAAAAAAAAAAATATCGCTCCCCCTCAATTCCCAGTTTTTTTCACAGTAATTATCTTTATAAATGTCTTTGATGTCCAAGGTAAAATATCTATGAATGAACAAATATGAGGTGTAAAGCATCTTTGTTTACGGAACGAAGTTCCCGAACTTTCACCTTTTTTGTGCACAGACCGGTGTTTCTGCACTGTTGTGGAACATGATAATAATCTCTTGCTTTTGCTTGACACGTTCCTGCGTTAAACAGAGACTGGTTCTTGGCATTTACATTCAAATGCAAAATACGAGAAATATTGTCGCGATTAAAAAAAAAAAAGTTTTGGAAAAACTTTAGAAATGAGGAAGGACTAAAGGACATCAAAAAACGTATTTGACGAAGAAATTGGTCTTTAAGTTAACCTTCTAGAAACCCATTACATCTCTACAGGAAATGTTACACGATTTTTTTTCAAATTTTGGTAAATATTTTATTTTTCTTAAAATTATATATTTTTGCTTCTTAATATTTGCATGTATTTATATCTTCCCCCAGAAAATTTTTATTTTAGAAATTGATGATTTAGTTTTAAGTAATTGAAGAAGAATTACTGTTAGCAGGTCTCAAAATAATTAAAAAATATTTTTAGTGATGAATGCATTTATAATTTCTTATTATTTATCAAAAATGCATAACCATATGGCGAACTATGATCACGTAGTGATTCCAAAAGAGCCACAATGTGATTCTTGCATTTTCGTGACAGGGTTGCAATTAAAAAGAAAATGATCTGACGTGCATATTTCCAGCCTCCAAAATTTGTGTATGTCAAGTTTAATTGGAATAATAAAGATATTGGGCAGTAGATGGCAGCACATACAAATGCAAAAGCTTTTGGCGACGAAATATTTAGCCATCATTTATGTATCTAAATTAATTTGCAAAACAAAACAAGCATCCCTTATACTACAATCTACCGATTTTGCCATTTTTTATTTCATATGAAATAATGCGATCAGTGAACATATGAAGGTCGAATGAATTTTATGTCATATCAATGATAGTTTTTTTTTAACCGCCTTCCATTTCTGAGAGATATTTCGAAATATTATTTCACTGTACACTCTCTAAGGTACAGTTCTTTTCCAACGGTTATCTTAGTCTCAACAAACTAAATAAAGTATAAAATGTGCCGATTTAACCAATTTCTATTTTGTATGGGAACTATCATTCCTATATACGTCATCAAGGGTCGTCTGCCCATCCACCTCTAAAAATATAGATCATATTGACACGTAGATACTTTAGTATAGAACTTAATGACACACACAAGAGGTAGAGCTAAACCAATTTATTAACTGAACTCAGAACTGAGAATACAGTAACTGACAAATCTTCTGCTTTTATATAAGCAGAGAAAGTTCCAGAATACTCTTCTGGAGACAGTAAGAAAAGTTCAGAACACTTGTCTGGTAAACTAAAGAAATGTCCAGTATCTTCTGGAACATGAAATAAAGGAAAACATAAAATCAAGGAATTAAGTATTTACATATACCATTAATCTCAGTGTCTCTAGCGGGATTCGAACCCAGGTCTCTTGATCACAAGACCAGTGCCATGACCATTCGGCCATGGAGATTCGACAGTCTTTCTTCAATGCGGCAATATATAAAAGAAATGTTTTAAGAATATTGTAAAATAAAACTTGTATAGAGGCACCAACCTCAACAACTGGACCGATTTCATAATTTATTTCGCCACTTTCCAAGCATAATTGCCAATCTGAATGATCTGTCACTACAATGCAATCATTATTTGAAATGGCGCTTTTTTTGTCATGTGTATTTAAAAAAAATTATGGATATGACTATATTGCAAGTCAAAAATATTGCAAGTTTGAGAAATTTCATGTTTTTTCAAGAATACGCCCCCCCAAAAGTAATAATTTTTCATGTAAAGTGATATTTTTTTATGTGAATATGTTAAATTAGTCTTAAAGCAAGATATAATTTAGTTATTGAATAAGAAAATTATTTAATTTTAAAAACAAAATATACAGATTATCGGTTTCGGAATCCATTTTGTTTCCCCCAAATGAAATGACGTAAAGAAAAAAAAATCCAAGTTCTTTTGATCAGAAAAGATTTTTAAAAAGTTCAAGTTAACTCAAAAGCATTTAATATTTGGGTGGGCCGTCTCTGGCTTCAATCACAACAACCACTCTGTCAGACATGGAATCCACAAGGTTTTGCACACACTTCTTTCGGTATTTCATGGTGCCAAACTTTAATTATTGTCTCCTAAAGTTCTTGTTTTGTTTTGGGATTATTCTCAATTATTTTGTTTCCTATTATACTTCATAAATTTTCAATGGGGTTTGAATCTGGCGAGTTTCCTGGCAATGCGAGAACATTAATACCAGGTTTTTCAAATGCAGCCTTAAGTTAAAATAACGAATGTTTCGATATAGAGGTCAGAATTGAACTGAAATGAAATTTAAAATTAATTATAAAGTTTGTCTTATCTTTTCCGATTTATGGCAGGGTGCTAGATCTTTCTGAAATATCCATTTCTACCTTGGGGACTTGTCAGGAGCACTTCGAAGCAATTGATCCTTCAGCGCACCAACATGCTTGTGATCATTCATGGTACTCTGTACAAAATGAAGTCGTCCAGTTAACTGATATGACATGCCCCCCACCATTACGCTTTCTGGGTATTTTGATGTACGAATCAGGCATTCTGGCCTCATGCTCTTCTTTGCTTTACGCTAAACGTGGCCAAGCTTGTCAGACAGTAAAGAAAAGAGACTTTCATTCCTGAATATAACTTATCCGTTTTTTATTTTGGGGGAAATTTAGTGATTTGCTTGAAATTGAACACACTACTGACGAATCTAGCGCTGCTTTTATATTGGACATAACCTCAAAATTGCTTCATAGAAGAATACTTCTGTTCTTCTTCGAAATATTTGACACTTTAGTTCCCATAATCGAACAATAATGGTCAAGAGCTTCTATTCCTGTTGCTTTTAGCAAAATATTTTCACAAATGATAAAAGCTTATCATGCTAAATACTGGAATTTATTAAAGTCTAAAAACAGAAAATGTTCAGAAAAGATTGATTCCAACCTCACAGAATTTAGAGAAGAAGCTAACGATCAATACTCTAATAGGAAAATGGTTAAAGGTAATACTGATATTGCTACCACAAGCGTTTGAGGAAGAAAAAAGCAAGAAAGACTAAAGAACTATAGAGAATAGTTAAGTTTAATCAAGAATGAATAAAAAATACTAGTGCATCAGAAACGGTTACTGGTGATAATGACAACGCTGAAGAACAACAGTGTTCTTTTCAAAAAGAGGCAAACCAATCACATTCATCAAATATACAAGAAGCGATAAAACTACCAAGTGCCTGTGCGGTTTAATATTAAGTTAAAACTTTATACAGAAGGCATCTCAAGCTGAACCAAATAGTATATGGAACTAGGTTATCGACTTTCCCCAGCTTCCTTGCCACATGCAAGCAGAAGAAAGAACTGTGAGACTGGTGGCCGAATCGGCTCAAAATGTCTGTGGTTCAGTCGCAACAGAAGGATACATAAGAGCAAAAATTGACTCACGTGTGTGTATGTCAAAATTTAATTAAAAAAACAGTTTAATTTGACAATGAAGTAGAAACAAACATTTTGCAGCTGTAACATTTGTAATCATTAATGATACAGAAGTAAGAAACGCAAAATTTGACATAAAAATATTTTTATTATTATTATAATTTGTAATTAATAATTTTTTTCCAGCTGAATTGCTTATATATGTATTTAAAATCATCTCCTGTAACATTATATAAACGAAAAATTCATAAAAATATTTTATCAAACTTTATAATTTTTCAATTTTTTTACAAATTTTATGCTCTTTGCGGTACTTTAAGATAATGTAATATTACAAATAAATTTTTAAAAATATGGTTTTGGAACCTAAAAGGCAACTTTTCCACACTGTTTTCAAAGTAAAATCTGAGAAAAATTTTGAAAGGCCTTTTTTAAAAATTTCCCTTTTTCCAATTTTTTTTTTATGAATTTCAAGCTTCAAGCTTTTTGGCGGCACCCCATGATAATGTAACATTGCAACCAAATTTTTAAATATGGTTTTTGAACCTAAAAGGCGACTTTTCCGCACTATTACTAAAAATCTTTAATAATAACCATGTCAGTGAAACATCAGCACGTTTGGAAGATAGCCTCAGACGACGACTTCTAGGCTTTTTATCTACGGTTACTTCAATTTTGAATCTCTTTATGATGCATGAAACAGTCGACTCACTGCAGTCGCATCGATGAGCATTTGGGATGTTTTCTTGGTGAATGAAAATAGCAGCTTGGTGCTTCTCATGAGTTAATTCACACATTATAAAAAGAAATGAACAGTTTAATTTGAAAAGCAATGCACAGCGAAGGCACTTCGACAGCGCAACAAACGAAATGAAATCCTTCGCAGTCGGATGGATTTTAAAATAAACTACCGGGTTAGCGCAATCGTTACAGAAGATTGCTTCACAGTGGATGACGCAATAGCTTGAAACTTTTCCACCACATTTATACCACAAAATATCAGTTTAAATGAAAAAAAAAAAATTACTTTTTGGGTCTTTTTCTTGAAAAAACGTGAAATTTCTCTAACTTGCCAGTAACTTGTAAAATTTCTCTAACTTTGACCAGTACTGTAAATATTCTTAATACGTTTGTTGAAAACAGCTGATATTAAGAGAATTAATTTAGTAAAGTGTGAACTACATTTTACGACTAAAAAGGGCATAATAAAAATGAAGTTATAATAAAATATAAGTGGAAGTTACTTAATTATTACTGAACATTCTGATTAATTAATTAAGCTTTAAAGTAGTGAAATTCTCAAGTTGGCAGCCGAAATTGGCGAAATCTTACCAGTTTTTGAGCTTGAAGGAAGTTAATTTTGCAATAAATCTGGAAATAGAAAAGAAGGGCGATAGGAGAGGATAGAACGACCATTGAGCACATTTCGAATAGAAGAATATACTATCACTCGGAAG
Source organism: Argiope aurantia (assembly GCA_026543865.1). NCBI lineage: Eukaryota > Metazoa > Arthropoda > Arachnida > Araneae > Araneidae > Argiope > Argiope aurantia. The sequence goes on along the minus strand of JAPMOR010068777.1, from coordinate 71,924 downwards.
GCGGGCGATCCTAATTTAAGAAAGTTTTGATAGGTTCATCTTTAAAGTTATCAGATATTTGGAAATAGCGGGGATATAAGTTGGCACTATTTTCATCAGGATACTTGGATTCAAAGCGGAGCTACAAGCGTATGAATATCCATTCCTTAAAACAATTCTAGCTACAAGTGTCAAACTTATTAAAAATTTGTACATCAGCTTTCAAACTGGCCTTCAATAAATCATAGCAGTATTCTGGTTCCTTAACATGTGTCTATTTCCATGTTATTGCTGTTTTAAAAACATAATTGGATAAATTTTGTCAACTGCATGAAAAGTCAACGTATTTACTAGATAGGGCAAGTGATTAGACACCATCAGCAGGAATAAAATAACTGTGGTATAAACCAATCACATTAAGAAAATAAGTGCAGTTTTTTCTTAACACTTATTTCCCCAAATCTAAACAAAAATTATTTTTCAAAATAAAATGACGCTTTCGGATATCCTGAATTTTCTCTTATTCAAATCATTATTTAAGCACCGTGCACTAATTTCACTGCTGACATTACAACAAAATAATGAAATGTTTGAAAGACTTTTTTTTCATTAAGGAAAAACAAATATATCCCCCATTATAAAATGAATCATGGAAGTAGTATTCAATAAAACAAGATGAATGTAAAATCTTCTTTAGAATAAATAAGCTGAGAAAGTCATATTTCTATTCCCCGAAAAATTCTATCAATCAACTAACTAGCGAAGTAGCTTTTTGAAACAGCTAATAGATTGTTTAGAATTGCAGTAAACTGAACTAAATAAAAAGATTGGATTTAAATTTCATTAATAAGAAAATGTCCAAGTGTAGAAATTATAAGTCATTAGAACTTTACTGTAATGAAAGATGGCATGAATGGAATAAGGAATTATTGAACGGATATTTTTGAGATTGAAAAGAACATATTTTGGTGACAATTTGTCTCAAGAACATATTTTGGTGACAATTTGTCTCACAGAAAAGCTGCAATAGAAGCTTTGGTAATTTTTTTATCCCATGTTATAGTGATGGGCTTGAAAACGAATTATTCGTTAGAGTTACTGCTCTGTATTACAAACTAATTCAATTTGTGAAGTTCATGCTGCCAATAAAAATTTCACTGCAGAATTTTTCTACATAATCTTAATTGCATGTCAGAAATTTTAGAGTTTAGTACCAAATTCTTTGTTTTATTTTTCAAAAAAATGCAAGATTTTTATCTCCTTGTTTTAATTTAACTTGTGGATTTCTAAATTTAAAAAAAAAAAACCCTATTGCTTTTCAATTTTTAATTTCTTTAATATTCAGCATAAAAGCAAAAATTTTATTTCATATTCTATTTTTTATTCATTTGATGATTGCAATAGCGATTTCTTTGAGTTCGTCTTTGTTGCAGTCTTAATAAATACATAATTATCAACTGCTTTCGACATCATAATATTATTAAAAATATTATTTTCCAGTTATCTTCTATCTTTGTGTTAACATTATTCGTCATATTAACTACCTAAATATTGAACAATATATTTTTTTCTTCGCTTTCAACTACGGAAGAAAATCACAAAATTAAATATTTAATGAAACAATCCTCGCCGATCTCTAAAAGTTTGAATTTCTAAGGCACGAACTCCATTGACGATAATTAGACAAATTATTTGTAATAAATTACAAAAATTCAGCGGAAAAAATGCAAAGCAAACAAATTAGTTTATAGGAAAAGACAATTTTTTAAAATGGCATCAAGATTTTATTTTATTTTTAATCATTTAAAATTTTGAAAAAAACAAACAAACACTAAGTCGTACTTTTTTATCGCCGACAATTTTGTGTTGAATTTAATGTGCCTTAATCAAACAAACTATTTGTGCAGTGCACACTTCTCTTTCATTATTTGTAGACATACTTAATGCAAATTAATTTAACTTGAATGAAAATGGATGTTTGGGATTTAACCCTTTCTAGGGCCGTGGGAAGTATGCTTCCCACCAAATTTATCAATCTTTGTATGAATTTATGTAGGTTGGCATCAGTTCTGACAAATTTTTTTAGAAAGACAGAAACTTAGAGGCTTCAGTTCTTTATCTTACACAAAATAATGTGTCTAGATTTGATACTTAATTATTAATTAACCTAATTAATTAATTAATAAAATTAAATTTATCTAATAGGCTAAATGAATTCCTTTTCTTATTCTAATTTCAAGCCTAAAAATATTTTAACATAATATGACTAGAAGAAAATGGCCCTTTAAAGGGTTAAACGCTTGCATAATTTGCTGTTCTATCAATTTTCATGCAAGCATATTTCGTAAAAATTTGTGTACACTTGTTTTTTTTTTTTTTTTTTCCTTTTATTTATTAAAACTGAAATTTCTGTTTTTAAGGATTAATTTCTGAAACTTTTATTGTGTAAAAGATTTTTTTAAAACTCTATTTTTATATTCGATAACTTGAATTGTCAATACAATCTTCTGAATGCCCGTCTTAAAATTCGGTATTTTATATCTTTATCGATTTTTAATGAATGCGTATCTTTGCTACTTTAATTTTAACAGTATTAAAGTTCTGTTTTTATTATATTATGTCACTTTCACTTTTTATACTACATCACTTTCTTGTAGGAAATTCATTTGATATTTTTTTAGTATTCCGATGAATATTAAATTTTCTTAATATGTTTAGAAATTGATACATAGAAGTATTGTTCTTTTTATGCATCATTTTTAAATAACATCGTAAAATACGTATTCATTCAATTATTTTGGAATTGTTTTGAAGTTATAACTTAGGTATAAAGATTAATGTAATTTATTTTTCAGGTTTATGGAAACAGCGAAATGAACAAGTGCTTCGCTTCTAAAACTGTAAGATGATTGTATTAACAACGGATATTTAAAATGCCTCCTGATCACCGAAAATAGCTAGCATTAAATATGTATGGTAAATGATTTACTTTTCAAGAAATCTTATAGTATAATCAACTCATTAATATTGAAAAAACCCAATATGAGTGATATATAAAATGGAAGTAAATAATTCTCTTACGAATATTCTGCTGATTATGGAAAATATGTGCCGTCTACCTGCTATATATATTAGATCATTTTATAAGCATTTATATTTCATGATACAACAAGATAAAAACTTTTCACTCAGTTGTTGATGAATTTTATGAAGTATAATTAAAAAAGGCATTTCGTGACGCAAGTGGATGAAAAAACTATTTTTACATTATGTGCACTCAAGTATTTAGTGATTAACAAATTGATTGAAATTTATGCAAACGTGTGAAAGAGAAATCTTCATGATGAGTAGTGCAGCTTTTGCCCCACAAGAATGTTTAAAACCACTTTTAATAAAAGATACGGAAGAAAAACCTTTTAGTTGTCATGTGTGCAATAAAGTGTTTACTAGACAATCAAATTTAAAGCAACATTTAATGACGCATACAAATGTGAAACCCCATGTTTGTGAAGCCTGCAATAAAGGATTTCTCACCCGAAACTATTTAAACAGGCATTTACTGACACATACGAAAGAGAAGTCATTTGTTTGTGAAATATGCAGTCAAGCATTTTCTTATAGCAGAGACTTGAAGGTGCATTTACTGAGACACGCGAATGAGAAACCGCATGTTTGTGACGTGTGCAATAAAGCATTTTTTCAAAGCTCAGATTTAAGGAGACATTTACGAACCCATTCGAACGAGAAACCGTATGTTTGTGATGAGTGCCATAAGACATTTGCTGTCAAAGGAAATTTTAATTCCCATTTACTCACACATACTAATGAGAAACCGTATGTTTGTGCTGTATGCAATAAAGCATTTACTGCGCAATCAAAATTAATGTACCATTTGAATAGGCATACAAAAGAGAGACCGCATATTTGCGAAGTATGCAATAAAGCATTTCTTGATCGGAATACTTTAAACAAACATTTTCTGACGCATACGAAAGAAAAGCCATTTGTTTGTGAGATATGCAATCAAGCATTTTCTATACGAGGAAACCTGAATGTTCATTTGCTGAGACACACAAATGAGAAGCCACATTTTTGTGACCTGTGCAATAAGGCATTTTTTGAAACTTCAAGTTTAAGGATACATTTACGGACGCATACGAACGAAAAACCTTTCGTTTGTGATGTATGCAGTAAGGCATTTTCTGACCGAGGAAGTTTAAAGAGGCATCTGCGGACTCACACGAATGAGAAACCATATATTTGTGGTACATGCCATAAAGCATTTTCTGTGCGAAGTTATTTAAAGGCACATTTAAAGAGACATACGAATGACAGACAGTATATATGTGATGTGTGCAATAAAGCGTTTTCTGTGAAAGGAACCTTTAAGTCCCATTTACTAATACATGCTAAAGATAAACCGCATGTTTCTGATGTATGCAATAAATAATTTTATCGTCGACGGAATTTAAGGAATCATTTATTATTGCATGTGAATGCATAACTGCATACTTGATACATTTGCAATAAATTATTTTCAAATGTATTAAATCTGTGTAAGCTGATATTTTTTCTGTTCATTTCAAATTAGTAACCGAAATTTGTTTTAGTTTTTCTTATTGTGGTACATTAGAATTACAGAATTCGAAAAATTTATATTCAGTGGAACTTTGTTTAACAACTCAAATTTCTTCGCGCATGTTACTCGCAATGTGAAACACTTTAATTATGTGGATTTTCCGTAAGAGCAACGTAAAATAAAGTAAAGCGCCTGTTTCTGCAGAAAAGTGTTGAAAGATATTTATAATATTACTAGCTGACCCGGCAAACGTTGTTCTGCCTTATAAATTATTTCTATTGAATATTTTGATTGTTAACGAATGCATTGTAAGTGTGTGGGGTTGGGATCTATGACAGAAAGAAGAATGGAGCGCTGTAGATAGTGATCGCCGATAAAAACAAAAAAACACCAACCATTTATTTTCTCAATATAATGTATTTCATTAATATAACGAACATATACATAGTTTGATCTCTTAAAAGTTAAACATAAAGTGAAAAAAGTAATATACTTTTTTTCCTAAAGTATAAAAATGAAATAAAGAAAATCAATATTCATTTCGAAGAACAATTGAGAGTACGATATTTTTTCTCGGTCCGTCTTTAGCCAACACAAATAAGCTCGATAGTGTGCCCACGCGAGAACATGCCACGTGTGAAAAACATGGTGTGCCCAAATCTAAGCCGCAAACAAACATCGTTTGGTCTTGCGACTTATTGATTGTCACTGCGAATGCGAATCTAATAGAAAATTGAACGCGTTTGAATTCGATTGCCACGTCTGTCAGAATCATTGTAATTTGTGGCAGCAAAACATTTTCGGCTCGGAATTTACCATTCAAAATGGTGGCTTCGATAACGTTTTTCATCAATTTTTTAATGACCAATCGCGTGTCATTGCACAGCCATGGTGGATTCAAATTCCGAAGTAAAATAACCGAAGGTCCAACTTTCAGTCTTAGAAGGTGTGTTGACATGCCTGGCAAATCCAGTGAGTTCAAAAACTAATAATTACAGAATAATTTACAGCTTCGTTAGCATCGCAAACTGTATCGATCAAATTGTATGATACCAAGTCGCCTGGCAACGACTGCTTTATCTTGAAGTTTAAATCGTCGACGTCCACATTTTTTGCTGGCAAAAGGGCTCTTTCTGCCAACCACGCATGATTTATGTATTTTGTGCGTACATCTGGAAATGAGATGAGACGGTCAATAAGAGCATTTTGCGAATCAACGATAGTGCAGAAATTAGTGGGCAATTTTATGCATCTAGTATTTTATTAGACAGCAACTTTTCCATTGCCTATATATAACAATTTGTCCGAGAATGTATCAGCAGATGGATCTTGAGCATTTGGACGCGTGTGTTTATTTTTAGCTAAACTGTTTCGACATTACGTCACAGTGGTGATGACTTCAAGCAAGAGTTGATCTCCTCAGCGTGCGGTGAACGTGGATAGGAACACCCTAATTACCTTGCGTTATGAAATATACTTTACGACCTATTCTCATGCCTACCAAATGATATAAAAAATTTAATGAAAATCGGTCTAGCCTTTTCATAGGAGTACGAACACAAACACCGTGACATGAGATTTTTATATATTAGATAGATTTACAATTTTTAATGGATAATTTTATTAAGAAAGTCGTTTTAAAGTCGAATTTTTTATGTGTACATTTCAAATATTTTCGAATATAACATACCACTTATCTTTAAATATGTTTTTCGCTCGAAAAGTGTATCATATTTTTGTAAGGTTCAATGAATTGTATATTTCACGATTTCAACAGCCAAAAAGAAAAGAAAAAAATCAACGGCCAAACCTTATACACAGACTGATAAAAAGAATTAAGGTCAGAATCCTCCGTGCGAAATCACGATGTCTCCATTGAACTCATTTTGTTAAACATCGTAAAGGAGTCCTTTAAAATTTTGTTTTGGTGATTATGCCAACCAGTTGTTATAAGAAGTAATTCATAAGCCAGATTTGACTGCAATTTAAAGACAAAAATAACGGTATTTGATTACTGAAAATTATGTATCAGATACTTAAATAAAATTTATTTTCTAGTAGTTTTTTTTTTTTTTTTTTTTTGAGGTTGCATTTAAAATTACTATATGTTATGGAAAGTGTTTCTATTTAATTCTGCGTTTTCAGTATCATTATTTTTTGCCTATTAATCTCACTATTTTCGTTGGCTAGTATATCCTGATTGTAAAGAATCAATAGTTTTTTAAATTTGTAATATGAATACTTGTTTATCTATTAAGAAAACGGTATATTTTTGAATGTAGCATTAAAAAGTTTATTTTGATGTATATCAGTGTTATATTCTTGTGAATCAGAATTAATATGTTATTCACACAACAAGCTTACTTTAATCGCTTTTACCTTTTTATTAATAACTAAATTTTTACTGTAAAGTTTGAGAACATATATCGTGAAAGTACCAATTTAATTTTTTTAAAAAATGCATTTTTTTTTCTTACATGGTTTTTATATTTATCCGTATGCCTTGAACGTTCGCTGTAAAAATATCAGTGAATGAACAAAATTGAAATGTAAAACATTTTTGTTTACGGAACGAAAGTTCCAAACTGCAGGATCATACTTATGACGGCAACGTCGTGATATTTCGGAGTTCCGCGATGTGACAAAGTGGTCACGAGCACCTCCACATCATAATTTGGAATAGATACTTTAATTTGTTAGTTTAGGGAAAAGTTATTTAATTGAATTTAGTTTGGACGAGCGCAATAAAGCTCTAACGTCATGAAATTTGGTATTTAATTCATATTATTATTATTTATGATATAATTAATTAGTTAAAATAATATTTAGATTATTTATGGGGTAAAATACAGAGAAATTTAATGGAATTACGTTGCACGTGCCTTAACTATTGGGACTGATTTTTAAAAAAAATAAATTTACTGAAAGAAAAAATTTCAAGAAATTTCACGCGTGTAGCTCATTGTAGCTATCTGAGGTCAAAACAGATAATTTTGATAAATTTAATCCACCAGATTGGTAACAGAGTTAATTAATTCTTAGTTTTTTGACTGAGGGAAAATTAACGTAGACATTGTCTATCGCAGCTCTTGGTCTCTTCCCCGAGCTGGATACTGCTGGATCATAAGCAGGAAGGTTAAGTAACTTGTTACGAATCTGGGGCAGTTTTTCGAAGAATTTGATTGATGTTCTTCTAATAAAGTCCGAAACAGGTTCAATTTTGAGGTCGTCATGTAAAATTTTTCTCCTGATATACCAGGGGGCGTCTACAATCTTCATCAGGTGTCTATTTTGGAAAACTTGCAACCTCTTAATGTTAGTGGCGGATGTCGCCCTCCAAATTTGAGAGCGATACATTAAAATTGGTCTTAAAATAGCTTTGTAGAGCAGAAGCTTGAGCCTAATCGATAGCTTGCTCTTAGGAGAAATTAAGCTGTTGAGTTTAATACTCATTCTTGTAGCTTCTGTATCTTCTCATTCTTGTAGCTGCTGTAATATGACTATTAAAGCTTAATTTGGCTTCTAAAATTAACCCTAGGTGTTTATACTCATTTACGAAGGGGACGGGTTGGCCGAAAATTTGGATAGGGGCTAAGTCAGACATTACCAGTTTTTTAGTAAACAGGAGGCACGCGCATTTACTTGGGTTGACTTTTATTTTCCAGCCGATGAGCCGGCACTGTAAAATGGTCATGTACTGTTGTATGTTTGCTATGACTATATTTGGATCCCTATGCTGTGTGAGAATGGTGGTATCGCCTGCAAAAATTGCTAAGTGACAATTACTAGCTCTAGGTAGATCGTTAACATAAATGTTAAAAAGAGTTGGAGAGTGTAAACTTCCTTGCGCACAACCACTCGGGATTGGTCTGGGGGAAGAAATTACATCATTGACTCGCACCCGAAAATTACGAGAAAGTAGGTACGAGCGTAAAATTTTGACAAATTGCGCCGAAAATCCAAGTCGGATGCATTTGAATAAAAGCCCTTCGTGCCAAATTTTAACAAAGGTCTTGGCTACGTCCAGAAAAAGTGCACCTGTGGTTTGGGACTTCACAAAGCCGCTGTGAATCAATTCTGTAACACGAATTAGCTGGTGATTCGTCGACAGATTCTTACGAAAACCGAATTGTTCGGATATTAAAATATTATTGTCGCTGAGGAATTGATTCAGGCGTTTAAGAAGCACATACCCAAGCAGCAATCATTGGCCAAGCATCGCCCCACATATCCCCCGGCGAGTTGCCGCGCGATGGTCACCCCGGCTTGTTTTCGACGAATTTGCTGATCATTTGGCGACGTGTTATTATCACGGGCTACGTTATACCAAGCATTTCGCTACCTGTTTTGTCAATGGGCGACTCAATACCAATCATTTCCTCATTGTTTTAGCAACGGGCAACCCAATACCAATCATTAGGCGATTTATTTCTGAACACTTGCTAGTGTCAAACCGAAATATTAGTTTAGTGGCTATTCAATTTTCTCAAACTCTAGAAACTAGTGTCATAATATTTAAAACTCTCGTACTTTCAAAATTTTGTCAAAAGACTGAAAATATGAAATATTTTGAATAGTTTACTTTTCTTTTTTACTTAAGAATAATTGTGTTTGTTACTTATTTTGATAAATTGAAAATTCCATAAAATACCTGCTTTTGATAGAATGACATTTTCCATGATTTTTTAACAATTCTTTCAACTTTATAACTATTATTATGGTATATATTTTACCACAATCTTACCCTATAAAATGTTTAAATGACATTTTTTTTTTACTGCTCTTTAAAAAAAATAAACAAATGTTAAAATTATCTGAAATAATTTTAAATTTGATCACCTGCACATTTATCTACATATAAGATTTATTTCCTTCATTTATATGTCCCATTTATTTTCATTGTTTAATGCAATGGGAAGAAATGTTAACATAATCATAGTTTCAATTATATAATTTTACTGATATATATAATATATCTACTTTTAATTTTCTAATATTGCCTATATCATCTGTTTTTAAAAGCTATTTCATAAAAATTTGAAACAGAAAAATATATAATTCTTATTAAAAATATTTTCTTTACAATACACACTTTTATATTGCTTAATGTGAGCAATAAACAAATAATTTCTAAAGAATAATTAACACCCTACCCTGCTTTTTTAATGCATTGGTTAAAAATTGTGTAAAACACTAAATTATATAATTCCTATTATATGTTTCTTTAATAGACAGCATTTTACAAGCACAAATTAATAAGTTACTTCAAATGTCTAATATTTTCATAATTTATGTTTACTGAGGTTTAGATTTGTAGCAAAATAACCAAATTTGATCTATGTTAAACTCTGAATATTTCACAAATATGTTTCATAAAAATTCCATGCACAAAAATGGAACGCTTCTTTCAATTTTACTGTTTTTATTTACTATTAACTTACAAAATTACTACATGAAGAAATTTTATACCTCATTATAAATTTTAGTGTTAGCTAATGTCCAATAGATAATATTTTACAAGCACAAATTAATAATTTACTTCAAATTTCTAATATTTTTTTTATTATCTATGATTAGTTTGGTTTGGTTTTATGGCCCAAGATCTAAATATGATCTTAGATTAACACTGAATATTTCACAAAAAATCCATACACAAAAATGCAACACTTCTTTCAATTCTACAAAATTCCTTATATTTACTATTATCTTGCAAAGTTACTTCAAGTTGTAGAAATTTTATACCTTATTATAAATGTTAGTGTTATCTAATGTTCAACATACAACATTTTACAAGCACAAATTAATAATTTACTTCAAATTTCTAATATTTTCTTGACCTATGTTTAGTTGTTTGGTTTTGTAGCACAAGAACCAAATTTAATTAATGATTAACTGTGAATATTTTACAAAAATTCCATACCCAAACATGCAACACTTCTTCCCATTATAGAAAATTTTATTTACTATTAATTTACAGAGTTACTTTATATTGTATTCATTTTATACCTCATTATAAATGTTAGTGTTAGCTAATATTCAATAAACAACAATTCACTAGCACAAATTAATAACTTACTTTAAATTTCTAATATTTTCATAATTTACATTTAGTGAGGTTTAGATTTGTGGCAAAATAACCAAATTTGATCTATGATGAACTCTAAATATTTGAAAAATATGTTTCACAAAAATTCCATACACAAAAATGCAACACTTCTTTCACTTATACGAAATCTTATTTATTATTAACTTACAAAGTTACTTCATGGTGTAGAAATTTTATACCTCATAAATGTTAGTGTTAGCTAATATCCAATAGATAACATTTTACAAGCACAAATTAATAATTTACTTCACATTTTTAATATTTTTTTTTATCTATGATTAATTTGGTTTTGTTTCATAGCGCAAGAACCAAATTTGATCTATGACTATTTCACAAAAATTCCTTACCCAAAAATGTAAACACTACTTTCAATTATACGAAATTTCTTTAGACAAATGTTTTTTTTAATTGTCATTTTCCCCTCTTTACTTTAAGGAGAAAAGGAAAACAACTATGCAAAACAATTTATTTACAAAGGTCTTCATTAAATAATATTTTAGAAACACAAAGTAATAATTTACTTGAAATTTTTTTACTGAATTTTCTGTAATGACATATGTACCTAAGCAAAATCTTGAAACTATGACTTATAACTTACAAGAATAAATAACATTGTCACAAAGTCATTTATAAAAAATTTATTTAAACTTTATTTATTATGTAATACTTGAAGAGTTTGAAATTTCTAAAAATCCACCCACATTTATATAAATATTATATATACATATAACTGAATCTTCAGCTACATATAAAGAATTATACATTTATTTATACATTTCATTCCTTCTTTATTAGATTTGATGAAACTAGAAAACAATTTTAATAATAATTGAGATTTCATTTCATTTAAAAGAGCAAATAAAACATTTGTTGACAATTGGAGATGAGTAATTAACAAGCAAAAGTCTTACAGAACTTCATAAGCATGATAATATTTTTGTTCTGATATTGGACTGTGTAGGCAAACTTTATAATAATGTTTAGGATAATAAAGAGAAAAAAACTCAAACTAACAGGAGTAAAATTTATGTTACTGTTTTATGAAATGTGAAATAATTAGGAACTATTCATATAAGAGTACTGAAAAGTGCCTGCATAATCTCAAGTTTTAAAGAATTTTTTTTTCTGAAGTTTACAATAAATACATTCTGCTAAACTTTTTTTTAGCTTCATGTCAAAATAAAAATAATTACACAAATGTTATTGCAATACCAAAATATAAAAATGTTATTTAATACTTTTTAAACTTCTTTCATAGAAAAATTGTAAATGAAAAGGAAAATTAACTAAGCTAAATAGAATTAAAATCACTTGACTTGTCAGTCTGAGGTTGCCATTAAAAAAATTTATTCAAATTATATAAAGAAAAATAAAAGTTGTGCAAAACAAAATTTATGCCTTTCTTATAAATAAGTTTTTAATAAGTCAAATAAGTTTTCATCTAAAAAAAATCAGAAATTAAAATTTACCTACTTGTTGCAATATGATAGGCTTGAATGACATTTTGAAATACATTTTACTACATTTTTTCATGAAAAGACATTTCGTATTTTGGTACTTTGTTTAACACATACATTTGATAAATCCTTGGTTGCTTCCACTGCTCTGAGTAAATGCAACTGACCAGAGAGAAGTTTCGTGATTTGGAATATCTTCAATTCTAAACAAGTTCTTAGGATATAAAGTGAATTGGGATCTCACATATAATTGTTTTAAATTTCCTTTTGATGTTCCAAGTCGGTAGAAATCATACTCTGCCACATTACTTATAACTGCCAATATTTTACCCCTTTTTGAAGTCAGGAATAGGAACTTACACAGTACTTTCCAAACAAATAGTGAGAATTTTTTTTTTTTTGCTTATATTTACAGATTAATTTTAAAATTTATTTTGCCTTTAATTGCATTTTCAGTTTTGAAACAAAAGGCGCACAAAATTTCCATTTCATGGAATGAGAGATGTATTTCATACTTCTCCAAGTTGTCATTTTATAGAATGCTTAGGACATGTATGAAATACAAATTGTTTCATATATTACTGGCTTGTTTTAGACATTGTATACAATGCTTGGGCATTCTATAGAAGGCTGGATTTCATATTTTGCTGGTAACACACATAAAGAATTATATATATATATATATATATATATATATATATATATATATATATATTTCTTCAAGTTCACTCGCTTTTTTTGCAGATTTGATGAACTTAGAAAACATATTTCTTAATTAGAATAATGATTGAGCTTTCACTTCTTTTAAAAGTCCAAATAAATTAATTGGAGATATGTAATTAATGAGCAAAAGTCTTATAGAACTTCATAAGCTTGATAATGTTTTCAATCTGATAATGGACTACGTAGACAGATATTATAATAATGTTTAGGACAATAGAGAAAAATAATATAAACTATTCATATAAGATTATTCAAATATAACTACATAATTGCAAGTTTTAAAGATTTTTTTATAATATTTTTTTAATTATTATTTTGATAATATTATACTTCCACATTCTTCAAATGACACACTTTCACCTACACATATTGACAAATTTTCACAGACTAAACTTTTTTTATCCAGTTTTGAAGTCTGTTTAGTTTTAGATTTCTTAATTGTTTGATACTTTTCTTTTAATTTTTATTGCTGTAAAATTGAAACTGAAAGAGTGATAAACTTACTACAATATACATTCAGTACATGAATTTAAAAATATACTGTTAAAATTTGAGCTAAACAGTGTATGGGTTTCTATTAATTTTATTTTAATGTTCTCTAAAGTATAGCTAATGCTATATGCTATGAGTTAATACAAATAACCTATCATTTTTTACACCACATTTAAAGAGTTTAGTGGAAGAAAGTGTCAAATGGCAGTTTGAAAACTTAAACATTCATCTTTAATAATATGGTAAGATCTATTCTATTGAAAATTTAATAAGATAATTTCAGTATGAAAAGGAGTTTTGTAAGTGGCTTTTTGGTATTTTTATACATTCTGAAGCTAAATTACTTTTATTCTTAAAATGTCATGTAGGACTTTCTTCCACTAACCTCTTCATCTGTATGTTACAAGTTGGAAGAAATTTACTTAGATTTGTTCTTTTATTTTTCCCTCCCTTTAGAAATCTTAACTACTTGAGTAGAGTTTTGAAGTGCAGCAGAAGGAGAGACAATCAGATACCTGTCTAACCTACAGCAATTTCAAGATAAAAATCTGTGGAAGGAAAAGTCAAGTTGCTGGAAGACCAGTTAAGCGAGCATTACCACCTGCCCTGAAAGAACATGCATATGGAATTTTCTCTGAGTTACCTAAAAACATTCAAAACCAAAGCAAAATGTGAGACATTTTGTTGAAAAGAATTATCTCTTCCAAGTTAATTTATACTTCTAGCTAATTTATACTTATTTTATTACTATCACGCTTCATTTTTTTTTTTGGTATATGCTTTAAAAATGTACTAGAGCATAACAGGATTTGCATGGTGTTGAAATAATTGGTATTAATACAGTATAAAATTTTAATGTTGTTATGGTATCAAATAGCAGTTATTTCATGAAACTGTTATATGTTAAATATTTTTCAATTTCTTTTATATATATATACATTAAAAATTAAAGAAGTTAAAAAAAACAAGTTGCTCTTATAACTGATATATACAAGTTGCTCTGTTGTGTATTGAAGCATTTTCAGAAAATGAATAAAACATATCTTTGAAACCAAAGAGTCCTGAATTTTTTATTGATGTTATATGTATTCACATATATTAACCAAAGTTTTCATGTAATCAAATTTGAGCTGTTATTTGATGGGATTTGAAGTTATTCTTTACATGTGCATTCTAAAACTTACTCTTAAGCATTAAAGTCATTCTTCCACTGCACATTTTATTTTTTTCTTAGTTTTTATTATTTTTAGCAACACTTTTCGAAATTCTTGAATAAATTGTTAGTCAACAGTGTATAGAAGAAACAAACAAACAAAAATAGACTAATTTATCATTTTTTTTAATCATAAAAAATAGAAGTTTAAAAATTATTTCCTAGGGACATTGGGAAGCACATAGCCTCAAAGGATTTTCATCTTCCTTACCAGCTGAAAATTGAAGTAGTTAGTGACATAAAACATAGTTTGTGCTTATTTAAAATATAAAACACTCTAGATATTTATGATTAGACATCTATTCAATGTAATTGGTGATAGTTTTTTTAAAAAAAAATTATTCTTTTTTTTTAATCCTTATAATTAAATTGGCTAGTCAGGCCAAAGGATGAAAGGGGAAGTGAAGAAGAGATTCAACACAATGCCTCTACTTAAAAATGACAAGAACATTTTATATTAGAATATAGAAAATCATTTCTTATTTCAAATATAAAATATATATATATATGAAGTATTTATAATTTTTTCTATCTTCTGCAAATCTGTATTTCTATATCAATTATAAATCTACCAATTAAACAAAGACAGAAAAAGCATTAAGAAAAATGTATTCCTAATCCACAAATTTTTTCATACCAAGAATTGTAAAAATAATCAGTGTTATGCTATTATTATGAGGTATTAAAAAGTTTAAAAAGTAAGTCTACCATCAATAATACATATGAATTATTTTCACTGAGAGATAAAAAAATTAAATATAAATGGATACAAAAGTCTTCAAACTATAATGAATGTTTTGATTTATTTGTAAAAAGAGATCATGACTAATTAAATTTTTCATTTTGATATACTCCATAAATACACTTCACAAAGGAGGCAAAAATAGACTATAAGTATTGATAAGAAAGTAAGATTTGTATTTAAACTTAGTATATATTTTTTCATTAAAATAATTTATGTAAACAGAATAAACCGTAAAAACTGTGCTAAATCTATTTTGTTTTAATAGTTAGTGTGTACTATTACTCCAACTAAAAAACTATATTATACATATTAAAAGAATATATTATATTTAGAGAATACAATTATTTTAATAAAAATTAGATCGTATTGAAAATTTACTCGTATATCTTCCATAAAACTGATGACAGCCGTAAGATGTGAGCCAAAAAAGCGATAATTACACTATCATGAGTGCAAAACATTGCCAAAAAGATGCGAAGGCTTAAACCAATCAGAGCACGTCGGTGCCCTTTGCCGTAGAGTTAGTCTGTACCATAGAGCTGATATAAATGGAGGAAGCTATTCGCTCGTTTCTTGCAATTAAAGAAATTGAAACCTACACCCCAAACCCAAATTCCAGAAGACCCAGATCCATCCTACTATAATCAGAAAAATCTAAAACTACCATAAATAAAAATCTTAACCCTCTCTAACCCTTTTAAATCCAAATTATTTCCTATTAAATCCTAATAAATCTAAGATTTCCATGATCCATCTCGCCCCTCCTATTGGCTGCTACTAGTAAAATTTTACCCCATCCCCCTCACAACCACTCTACCAGGCTCTTAGATTTTTTTTCCCGCTCACCAAACATCCCAGAATGCACCTCTGCCATAGCCCAACCCTCCAGCCAACTCAAGACGACCTCACCGACAGCAACAAGCTTCCCATTGGGCAAGAGAAGATAGAAAACAAGACTACTTAAGAGAATGTTCCTCTCCACCCAGCTTCAGTCAACATAAAAGCCCAGGATTCGACAATATCAGCAATAATATACTTAAAAACCTGCCAGTTAAGAGCATCTTCAAAATAGCTAACCTAGTAAACAGCATGTTCACATTTGGATACTACCCGCAAGGTTGGAAAAAAGCTGTAATAGTACCAATTCACAAGCCAGACAAAGATCCAGGTAACCCTGAAAATTATAGACCAATCAGTCTATTATCATCCCTCAGCAAGGTGGTAGAGGGGATAATCCTAAATAGACTAGAGGAGGCAATAGAAGGAAAACTAATACCCTACCAATTTGGCTTCAGGAAAGGCCTGTCTACAGTACAACAGTTGACCAGGGTAACAGAAATAGTACGAGAAGGCTTCAACAACTCGGAGGAAACTGCAGCAGTATTTCTGGATATTGCCAAAGCGTTCGACAGGGTATGGATCAACGGCCTGATTTATAAATTGTTAAAACTTAATATCCCTGATATGCTTGTGAAATTACTACAATCATACCTAAAAGATCGGAAGTTCCAAGTTAGAGTCGGGAAAGAGATGTCAACACACAGAACAACAGAAGCAGGTGTAGTGCAGGAGTCAAAATTAGGACCCATCTGCTTTAACATATTTATAAACGACATTACCCAAAACGCAGCAACCCGCCTCTGCCTATTCGCAGATGACACTGCGATTCTAAGCACAAACAAAAATAGAGAAAACCTTATGGGAGCCCTGAATGAACATCTAATGGACCTAGGAAAGTGGTTAATCAAATGGAAGATAAAAATTAATGTTGATAAATGCCAAGCCGTATTCTTCACTAGGAAAAAGAACCTCCCCCCCCCCTCCTCCACAGTTATACAGACGCCCCATTAAATGGGAAAATAGCACCAAATATCTAGGAATAACAACAGACAAAACTCTAACGTTCGGACCTCACATCAGAAATATTGGAGAAAAATTTTAAAAAGCAAAAGGAGCACTGTACCCGCTTCTAGGCCGTAATTCCAAGCTTTCAATGAAAAACAAATTGTTAATATACAAGTCACTGCTAAGGCCGCTCATCAGCTATGCATCCCGAGTATGGGGGGCAGCAGCTAGAAGCCATGTGAAAAAATTAGAAGCGCTCCAAAATGGAGCAGCCAGGCAAATCTCCAATATGCCTTGGTATATCAGAAACGAAAATATCCTCAAAGACCTACGACTACCCACAATAGAAGAATACCATAAAAACTTATCTTTCAAGTATTACCAAAAATTAGATTCGAGCACAAACGCAGCACTCCAAGAAATCCCCACTTATGATCCAAGGAGCAACAGGAACAGAAGACGACCAAGAACCCTTCTCATCTAAGAACTTTAGTCTCCCTAGCCTCAACCTGAATCACCGCCAATTAGCCAATGCAATTTATTTGGATATAAAAAAATCACAATAAGCTAAATACCTATCTCCTTTTTTGTTGCTGTTGTTGTTGTTTTGTTACGTATTACCAATCCACCTAAAGTAAATAATAGTACTGTATGTAAAATTGTTATTTATTTATACCCTATTTTATGCTCAACATAAGTTGTCTGTTACTAATCACCATTTCAGCCGAGCCGAAGATGAAAGGCCACTGAGCCTAGGCGCTTCCAAAGAACCCCCAACATCATTGGCATTGGCATCAGTCAACATAGCTGAGCGGAAGGTTGCGGGTTCGAATACAAGCGAGGCGAATTGTCAAAAATTGATTTTTCAGCAGCTCAAGGCCTCTAAAACATCATGAAAAATTTTACCTTCTCCCAAATATAAGAAACCTAAAAACAGAAATAAATAGAACAAAAAAGATCTGGCAAAGAAATAGAGACCCAGCCTCAAAAACTCAATACAATAAAGCTCAAGAAAAATTTCGCTCAGCGGTATTAGAATACAATAGAAGCACCTACATCCACTAAAACGAAATGCTCAATCCTCAAGATAATTCGCTCTGGAGAGCAACTAAAAAACTCAAACGAAAAAGAACCCATATCCCCCAACTAACTGACCCAATCACCAAACTTCCTTCTCACACAGGCGCGGAAAAAGCTGAATTAATTGCAAACCAACTGGAAGAACAATTCAACACGAACAACCTAACAGACTTAAGCACAGAAAATATTGTTGAGGAATCAATAGCAGCCTATGAACTAAAAAACCTCGATACAAACTACTTCCAAATAATGCCCTCAGAAATAGTCCAATTCATCAAGAAAATAAAAAATAATAAAACTCCAGGTTCCGATGCAATAACCAACAAAATGCTCAAAAAACTACCTGACAATATTAACATCAAACTATCACTACTATTAAATAAAATCTTAGAGCTCAGATACTTCCCCAAATGCTGGAAAATAGCTAGAATCATCCCGATATTGAAACCTGGTAAAGACCCTCTCTACCTGTCAACTATAGACCAATATCCTTACTTCCAACCCTAAGCAAACTCTCTGAAAAACTAATCCTCACAAGATACCTAATCCACAGTAAAGAACTTGGCGTCTTAATCCCACAGTAATTCGGTTTTACAGGGAAACTATCCACCACCCATCAACTACTTCGCATGATTGAATTCCTTCATGAAGGCAGAAAAAACAAAAAAACAACAGCAGCCATTTTCCTAGACATAGCTAAAGCATTTGACAAAGTTTGGATTCCTGGACTGATTCATAAATTAATAGCATATAATTTCCCCAAAACCATAGTTGAGATAATAAATCATACCTTACAGACCGATACTTTATAGTTCAAGTCAACCAGACTGACTCAACCAAAAGAAAACAGAGCTGGGGTACCTGAAGGCGGAATTCTGGCGCCTGTCATGTTTCTACTATACCTCAACGATATTCCCCACCAAAAAGACATTATGATAAGTCTCTATGCAGACTACACCGCAATTCTCTCCCAAGGCAAAAACCCTCAACAAGCAATAATCCCCCTACAAAACTACATTAAAAATCTCGAAAATTGGCTAACTCGCTGGAAAATAAAACTTAACGTGGACAAAACAGAGGCAATACTATTCTTTAAGAAAAACAATAACTAGCCCAAAATTCAAATTTACAATACCGAAATCAGTTGGCAAAATGAAGTCAAATACCTAGGTATAATACTAAATAAAAATGTCAATTACAAAACACACATAAATAAAACAAGAGAAACATTTAACTTGGCTTTCAGAATCCAATGCCTACTAATTTGCAGAAACTCTCTCTTAATAACAAAGTTCTCATTTATCTAGCCTACCTAAGGCCAGTCCTTACCTATGCATGTCCAATCTGGGCTGCTACGGCAAATACAAATCTGCAAAAAATAATTGCCCTAGAGAACAAAACTTTAAGGATGATAGCAAAGGCCAGATGGTATATAAGAAATGCGGACATACTAAAAGCCCTAAACATCCCCCCAATCAAACAATTCATCCTCAAACAAGCCCAAAATTTCTATGGCAATATCGTAAATATTGACAACTCCACCTTAAGCAACTTACCAACATACGACATCAACGACACCTCCAACAAACGTAGACTCCGCTGTGCCCTTGCAATTTAAATTGCAGACAAGATAACACTCCTTTTTTTTTCTCCATACACTCAAGAAAACACTATCACCAAATTAAAATAATCCATTTATGATGCATTGCAATGAATAAGGTCAGTTCCATCACTCCAAAGTTAATACCTATTAGATTTACGGATGGTGGGACCTACGGCCCCAATGAGTCGTAATCCCTCTCAACAAAGCTTCAGTCAAGATTCTCTCTTACTCATGACTAGACGATGTAGCAGATATCAAAAGTATTAGACGACCGGAGATGGCGCCCTCCGGGCACACTTTTCCTCGTGCTTGTTTCTAATCTAAAAAAGTGTACGCAACATGAGCCAAGACACGTGTGAGAAATCTGGCCTGTTTTGGCGCCATATGGCAAATCTTGGCATACTCAAAAACTGCCGCGAAACGTTTTGTTTCCCGGTATTGGGTCCGGCAGGTTTTTATTTCCGGTTAACTTTTTTTAAATAACTTATATATATATATGTTGTTGTTGTTTCCGATGGCACTTGCCACAGGCAAGCCCGCTGATTTGAAATCAACGATTTTAAGCCGAAAGGGAACGTCTCTTATTTTAGTAGCGCCAACTAGGGCCAAGAGTACGATTTTGCAACTCACGCATCACATTCGCTTGCACAGCCCCTTTTTAAAGGGGGGGCACCTTCACACATCTCACAGATAGAACAAATGAAGGACTACCATGCCCGAACCGGGACTCGAACCCAGGACGCCCAGATCACGGGGAAGACGCGCTACCCCTATGCCAGGACGCCGGCAAGATTCGATTTTGATTCTCTTAGTTGGACAGGAATTTTATGTATTGTACCACGTCTTTGGCCATCATTAGCATATCTAGAATACGACGTCTTTGAATTATTTGCGTTCATTGCAGTTACGATAGTTTCGAAAATTCGTAATTTTTCTTTAAACTCAGAATAACATTTTGCATCGTGAAGAATACTTTTATCAGAAGGGGAACCCTGTATCCCATTTATTGTGTATTGAATAACAGAACATTCATCAATAAGGGTTTCAGACTGATTCGCAATTTCACGCATGGCAATAAAATACTGCATAAAAGTTTCATTCGAGCGCATTTTACACTTTTCTAATTGTTTATGTGCATCAATAGAAGTTATTTTATCAGAAAATTCATTAATTTATGCACTTTTAAAAGAATGATAGGAATTGAGATTTCTTTGAGAAAATAAAATAGATTTAGCTGCATCTGAAACTAACTTCTTTGCAAAGCTTAATTTTTGTTGTTCGCATAAAGAAGGAAAAAGCAAAAAATTCCCTTCAACATCACAAAAAAAAACTTTTAATAGAATAGGAATCGTTGCCTGTGAAGTTCCTAACACTGCTACAGATATAATTTAGACAGACAGTAATTTAGGAATGTCGAACAGGATGATGTTCGTTTTTTAAAGCGGCCAGTATATGTCAGCACAGTTGAACAAGAACACGAAGCAATGGGGTCAATTCATGCGACGTAAAAGTCACATGTCATGTACTTCTTGCGCATGGCATTTAAGTTTCATCCGCACCGCTTTCGTCGATCAGTCTGTCATTAACGTTCTCCGCCAAGTATGAAGCGGATTTTTCGTTTACATTTGAAGTTATAATTTTTGAGTCATTTTCTTTCCTCTTATTATGCGTTAACAGAGGAAATAATGGTGTGCTGATGGATGCATGCTTTAATGCGAAACACAAGAGTGACTATCTTGATAAAAAGTTTTCTTATTTTCCTTTCAAGAATCCTGATGTGGATTGATAGCTTTGGTATAGATTAATGCATATATATATATATATAGAGAGAGAGAGAAGGAGAAAGACAAATTCTTTTTCAACGCTAGCTCAGAATCGAACCCAGGTTTCCCGAATGCTACGCCTGTGCCCTAGCCACTATACTACTCGAGCCTCGTTGGATTTAGGTTTTTAGTTATATTAACGTCCCGTTTGAAGCAACACTTGGGCTATTTTGGGACGGACCTCGTAATTTTGAACCACGGTCAGATGACGAGGACGACACCTGAGCTGACACCCCCTCTCCACACCACACCAGCGGGAGGACGTTTGGTCAGGACGGATTTAACGTGCAACAGACCCCCTTACACGACGGTTCTTCGGTGGAATCGGGACTCGAACCTGAAACCCTCCGGTTCCGAAGCCGAGACCTTACCACCAGGCGAGTAATCTATTATTAATATATAAGCTAATTTGAAAGTTTTAAGGTTGACTATTGTGTCTTAATATTTTCATTAATAAACATTCTAAATGTATACTATCAGTATACAAAATCTCATTCCAAACTCATATTTAAACCTCGTGCCTTCTCCTTGTTAATATCAGTTTTAAATATTTCGCTTCCGGTTTATAGTGTTGGCGGTAACTTTGCTTCTAACTACCGCAGAAACAAAATTAAATCATTTTTGGAATCTTAAATGTGTTGATTTAATACAAAATAATAAGGAAATTCGAAATTTTTACGAAATGGTGATTTTAGGGTATGTGCATATCGCAAGTTATTAATTAAGTTAACATTCAGACATTTTTATCTGTAAAGATAGCATTTCTTTCTTTAATAGTTTATCTTTAGAATATCCACTAGTTTCTTATTAGATCTTAATTAAAATTTATAAAAACATGCAATTAATGCTAGCACATTTATGAAATTTTACTGTATAACATTTTCAATAAAACGTTTTAGTTTCACGATTTCTTTCACAATGATGATTTAATATCTTTTACGGTATAATGCGATTCGAATATTTATGGTAAAAAAAAACAAAATATTGGAAATAATAAGGAACTTTATTTGCACTAAAATAAATACACAATTATTAATCGGTCAATAGTGTTTTTTTTACCATTACCAATAGTGTTTTTATGTAAACACTTGTATTGACGAGAAAAATCACGCCAAGCTTGCAGCCAAGCACTTGCAACACGTTCGAGGTTAAAATAAAGCAAGTAACAAAATATAATGCAGTTACATCAGTTTAAATGAAGCTTAGTAACAAATTAAATAAATTTAATACAATAACTAAACCAAACTATGAAATATTATTCAGTTTTAACACCAAAATCACTGAGTGATGGAGGTTACGAAATTTTAAATTGACTTAAAATGGATATAAATAGAACATGTTTATTGTACATATCTGTGAAATTATACAGGACTATCCATAGAAGCTTTTCCTTTCCATCCAATTGCACAGCAATAGTTAACCATGGCTTAAATAAGTTTTAAAATCCAATAGTTAAAAGCGAAAAAAAATCTGCCATTGAAATATAATGGGGAACGGAGAATGTGGTTACAGTGAACACAAATTCTGTTCACAAATCACGTGATTTTATTTTGTCCTACACCAAAGTAGGGTTGCACTCCCTCTATAAGTATCTCCGCTCTATGGTCTGTACAATCTGCGACCTCTCTTTTATGGGTTTTACGGAGACATAATGCACACAATTTATGCATCCTTACTAGATCCTATCTTTTTTTGTGGAATTAATTCTAGGAATTTTATACATCTATACACCGGATGTGGATTTTTTTTCACAACAAATTGGACTGCTTTTGTTTTCATTATTTTTTTCACAAGAAGAGTTTTAGTTTTTGTCGAATAATTAAGAGATTTTTTTCATCATTGGTTTTGTTTCGACTGCACAATTTCTGATTACCGATAAAAACACAGCTTCTCTTTGTTCTAAATACGTAATGAATAGTTCGAATATAGGAACATCATTTTCTTTTTGACTTAAAATTCTTTGGAGATTCTTTAGCATAATATTAATTAAAAAAATATCAAACAAATCATTTTGATCGTATTTTAATACTTTTAAAGTTCGCAGCTTTCTCTGAATACAATCAATCATTTCGCGGATTTCTCTAATATTCTCATGTTCTATTTTCTTAAAATTTAATATTGACTTATTTTTATTTATTTAATATTGACTTATATAATATTTAATAATATTTTTATTTAATATTGACTTATTTTTGACAAATTTGACATGAATATCAATAATTAATCTTTTATTATCATATCGCGATTCCAGAGCTTTATATAAAGAGGTAAAAGTATCAAACGAAGATGAAAATTCTGTAACTTTATTAGAAAGACAAGAATTTAAATAGTATAGTTTCTTTGACTGCGTCAATTGTTCATTCAATGTAATCAAATCATCGAATTGACTTTTAAAGTTACTAAACTGTTCATAGTTTGTAGTGAAAGCTTATAAGCCACATAACAGCTATGCTAAACTAGCAATTGCTTTTGTATTGTGGTCATATCACTGGGCTGCGAACCACAAGGTCCCGCGTTCTATTCTCGACCATACCAATCCGCCACATTGGTGACCTCGGACGATGAACCTTCAATCTTCGTACAGCTGTTGTGGAGCCATCTACCCACAGCAAACCAAAGTCGTCAGACTCACTTGAAGCAGCAATAGCATCAGCAACCACTCACCCAAACACACGAGCCATAACGTTTGGCGCTGCTCGAATAGGTACAGACGCATTAGAACCAATAGCTTATACATCACCACTCAACAGCCATATCGTTCGACTCACTGGAGGGAGAAACTGTTTTGAAAGCTTACAAGCCAGTTAACAGCTACGCTACAAGAGCTATTGCTTTTGTATTATGGTCATGTTACTGGGCTGCAAATCACAAGGTCCCAGGTTCTATTCTTTCTCATCTCAATCCGCTACAGTTTCCCAAAAATGTGGGAAGTATTGTCGGTGGAATTTTAGTTGGTATATTCAAAGATTCAGTTTCATTTTTGAAAATTGCAGTCACGGAAGGAGGTTTACAAATAAGATTTATAGAAGTTTTTATTCTTAGCTCTAAATCCTCGAGGAGGACATCATTTTGCTCAAATTCTTCTTCTAGAGATGCTAATTCAGCTGCATTCACATCATCAAATGAATTTCTTCTTAGATTGTCGACATTTTGCTGTAGCTGGTCGATTTTCTTTAATTTTACTTCTAAATCGATTAAGTTTGTGTTTTTTGACACTTTATCCAAAAAGTTTTCAATTCTTGTAATACTTCCTTTGAGGGAAGTTATGGCTTTGTTTAATTTGATTATAGTATCCAAGATTCGTCTCACGATCGACTGGATCAGAAAATGGTCTAACTTAAAATCCATTGTCCATTTGATGAATTAACGACGGATCAGTGTTGTCTTTTTTTAAAAAAAATTTATTAACACCACACAAAACAACACAACACATTAATTCAGAGGACAATAAATTTTGTTATTGTAGGTTTTGACTGATAATTTGCACGGTGATTACCCGCGTCAGTTATTGCCGAAATCCGTATGGCGTCTCAGAGGTATCTGTTTTACACTCGTGATCACAAGACCGGCTGGAAGCGCGTATGCGCCAACAGATATCAATGTTCCCAAAACAATCACAACGTTGCAGTTTTTGAGTATATTTATCAAGAATGTTAACCCCTAGATTAATTTAATTAAAAAGAAAACACTCTGACCTGCACATTTCCGCCCTCCAAAATATGTGTATGGCGAGACTAATAAATAGCCTGGTCAGTAGTTTAAACAGGCTAATAAATAGTCATGTCATTAGACTATCTTTACGACCAATTATTCAGGCATCATCTATATATCGGAATTAATTGGTTACCCAAAGGAGCATCCCTTATACTACAAACAGTCTACCGATTTTGCCATTTTTTAATTGATATGAAATAATGCGTTCAGTGAACATATGAAGGTCAAATGTATTTCATGTATCAGTGATAGTTTTTTTTCCAATCACCGCTCATTTCCGAGAGATATTTCGAAATATTATTTCACTGTACATTCTCTAAGGAAGATAAACCCTGACATTTTTTTTGTCACGCCTAGTACATAAAATATCAAATATACAATATAGTCATAATTTAAAATGCCACTTTTTTGTCATTTCAAAAAAAATTATTAGTATGACTGTATTAATTTTTTTAATATGACTGCCGAAGATGTCTAATATTAACAAAATTTATTTAATCCTGCCGGTCAACTTTAATGAACTACATTTTACCACAACAAAAGGTGTCATAAAAGTGTTGCTGCAATAAAATTTAAATTATATAATAATTACTAAGCTTTACTTAGTTATGCTTCAGAAGTCTGAAATTCTCAACATTGCGACGAAAATTGTCAGAATCTTTCTAAATGTTTGAGGTTAAAGGCAGTTTGAAAGTTTATTTTACAATATTTCTCGAGACATTGAGGAAGGGACATAGAACGGCCATTGATGACATGTCGAGGACTCATAAGCATTCATAGGAAGCAAAAACGTTTGAAATCCGGACAAGCAGTTATGGCTGAGAAATTGAAAAGTTTCTTCTCTCTTTGGTTTGTGAAATAGACTGAAATGACTGTGAAATAGCGTATTTCCGATTTCTCTGTAAAAAATTGCAGGAGGGGGGGGGGGGTGCTTTAACATATTTAGCAGGTCTTTATCTGTACCTGTTGAAATCGGTCTAACAACTTTGAAGAACTGTTGTGGCAGGGTTTCCTCTTAGAGAATATACAGGACGCTTTATTATTATATCACGCACATGCGTAGAAAGGCTGAAAAATGCTGTTCGGTCGATTGCAAGTACTTCTTAAGACGCGACAATAGCATGCCGTTGTATGGTACTTTTTTCTTACTGCTCATGCGTTTATAAAATTCGATGAGGTTTTTTTGGGGGGGGGGCGCGAAAAATTGAGCACTTATCATAGATTAATTAAGACTCTTTTTGCACTTTTTTGATACTAGAGTACCCCCTCCTCTATTTTATTTGCCATTTTTTTTATAGTTTTTTAAATTTAGGTATGTTGACCTCCCCCCCCCCTATTGTACCATGTTTCTTTGTGTAAGTATCCATCATTTTAATACAATACGAAGTGAACAAAAATTCAGGGACGCCAGAACGGAAATTTATTGCCAAACATGGAGTGCCTGAATTTATCTTATGGAATTGTGGCAAACATAAATCAGTCCCTTTCTACGCATGCGCTGTCTACTGGTCATCTTATAACTAGCCGAGTGCAAACCAGGCATTATGCAAAATTTTTTCTCAGCTAACATTTGACTTCCGAGTGACAAATGCAATTGCTGAAGATAGGGGATGGCAGTATAGCCTATTTGTTAGAAAATGATCATGTGTAATTGAGGGTTTCCGCAGTGATAAAGAATTGTTTTAGTTGCAAAAAAAAAAAACACTTTTTTTAAAAAATTTATTTGTTTTTAATGAAAAAGAAATTTTATTGCCAGGAAAATCAATTTCAGAACTCTTGAGATACATTTCTTATCTTGATAAACAGACAAGATAAATATTATAATCAATTTTTTTTTCACAGATCTTGTTATACAATCTAATTATGATTCGAAAATCGACGCATCACAACAGATATTCCAATTGATTTTGGAAATCAAACATTTGAAAAACAAATATTTTTCGTCTATTTTAAAATATAAAACATATTTCTATATGTCCTAACATTTTTATCGGATATGTAATTTACTTGTGAATAAATCCTCTTCATCTATAAATAAAATTTTTACAATTTCCTTTGTCGAAAACATCTCTATTGCCTAGAATCGTATAATCTAGTTTTTGAACGCAACCTTTTCATCATATTACTAGAGATTATTTACTTACTAAAGCGTTTATTGATGAAATTGGACTTTCAAGTTCTAATCAAATTTCTTTTGCTGACTAGCTATATCAGAATTAACAACAAGAATTTGAAACAACTTTTTGCATGTATTGGAGATTAATTGTGAATATTCAAAATTTTTAATCTGTTAATTACTTTATTAATAAAACTGACAATTTTACTGATTTGCCAATCAATCTAACAACCTTATCTAATACGGTCAGTTAATTGGGGAAGTATTTCCTATCAAGAAATAGTGCCTATTTTTTTTATAACTGTCAGAATGTTTGAAATGTTGATTTTGTTTGCCCGGATTTGATATGTAAAAAATGTGGAATTATTTTATGTGCCTAATTTCAATTCAATTTATACTTATATAAAGCTCAATGTGTGTGTGTGTGTGTGTTGGCGCTCTACAGGCCAGACCGTTCTATCTATAGCTACCAAATTTGGTACATGTATACCTTGGAGGTGGGGAATGTGCACCTGGGATCTCTTTTTTGAATTTTTAATTAGCATTTTAATTATTAATTAAAAACTAACTTTTCCGGCAAAAAAATCTTTTCATTTCCCCCTCCCCCACCAAATTAGTAAGGCTTTCAGTTTTTTTCCCCACACTAATGAGGCTAGGGTTAACATTTTTCGGCCGATTATTTCAAATGATTCTGTTTATTTTCTTAATGTTTGATGCATTTAAAATTAAACATTATTAATTAATTGATCTTTCAGATTCATTCTGAAGTACTTTTGAATTAAAATAAAACAGAATAAAGGAAATTAAAAATTTCTAATCTTTATAGCGTTACCCCAACTGGCGTAGAAAAATTCAAGCATTTGCGTTAACATAACTGGCGTTGAAAATTCACGCATGCGCATTGTGTTCTGTTTGTTGACATGACAACCATTATCAACGTATGCAGACTTGATTTAAATTATTTTTAGGTTAGTTGCATGCTTTTGTAATTAAATTGTATTCATGTTATATATTTTTTGTATATGCTTATAGTTTTAAGTATATCGTTTTTTAAGTAGTTTTTTTAACCTATTTTCAACCGATTATTTTAAACGATTCTGTTTATTTTCTTAGTGTTTGATGCATTTAAAACTAAACATTGATATTTAATCGATCTGTTCATGATGAATCTGAGAAAATTTTGTTGACAAATTCTTGAGATATTACATAAATTAAGATATATATTCTTTTGTTCATAAGGTTTAAATAGCGACTCTGTTTTCAGTACTCATATTTAAAAAAAATGCTTCGTTTCAGTAAAAAAAAAAAAAAAAAATATTATTATATTTATTGCAGTTTAATCATTTCCACTTGAATTTAAAACATAAATTCTACGGGAGTTAACAGAAAATTAGAGAGATACGTATTACGTTATGGCTGAAGGTCTTTATAATATTGTGAGTGAATTATATGACTTTTAAAAGTTGAAGTTTTAAAATATTTTGATGAAGAAACAATTAAAATGGGAGCTCCATAAAATATTTAATTATTAAAATTTTAACGAACATTAAGTTTGGCGAACCGGTTGGTCGCCAAAGGCGGCTAGTAACAAATAAATTACACTTCTATTCATTCAGATATGTTTTTATATTCAAAATTTTAGAGAATCACTGGTTTCAATTAAGAGTTTGATCATAGATAGCAGCGCCATCTGTGCAAAAGTTTGCACAAAATAATCTACGATCAATTTTTAAAAACATTTGAAATCAGCTATCAGTTTGAAAATGAAATGTCTACGCAATGAGTATTACTTCTAGAGACTGTTTATTGATGGACTACGAACCATTACTTCTAGAGACTGTTGGCTGGATTGCGAACCATAAGGTCCCAGGTTCTATCCTCGCACATCCCAATTCGCCACAGTATCTTTGAATTGTATTATTATTTTTAATGTTGATTTTTCCTCGAATTGCTGGTTACTATTTATTTACTAGTAAATAGTAACCAATAGTTTTATGAAGAAATTGCACTTGAAATTTCTAATCAAATTTCCAGTGCTGACTAGTGACATCAGAATTAACATTAAGGAATTTGAAATATTTTTTTTTAACATCTGATGGAGATTATTTGTCAGTATTTAAAAAATTTAATTTGTTAATAACTTTATGGATAAAATTGGCAATATTATGGACTAGCCTAACAATTTAAGGAGCACATCTCCATGCGGTATTGGATTTCATATCAGTTAATTAGGAATACATCAAGTAATAGTTCCTATTTTTTTTTATAACTATCAGAATGTTTGAAATATTGATTTGTGTTGTTGGGATTTGATATATATCAGATGGGAAATATTTTATATGCATAATTTCATGTCAATAACAAATATATTGCACTACTATTCGTTCATAATTTCAAAATTGAAGAAAGAGAAGAAAGGTTTCAATCAATAGTTTGATGAACTATCGCAGCGCCATCTACACAACAATTTGAACAAAATAATCTGCTACCATTTTTTTTAAAACATTGTCTAAATTAGCTATTAGTTCGAAAATGAGAGGGCTTGCTGATCTGCATTATTTATAGAAACTTTTTGTTAACAGGCCTCCTATTAAATCAAACTAAAAATTTAAACTGGATCTTTAAGAATGTAAAAGGTTCGAATGATATAAAAGAGTGAATTTTATGCAAGACATTTATTTCTGGTGCAATATTCATGTAAATGAAGTGGGTGAATAAATTTGACAAGACGTTAATTGGAATATCGCTATTCTTTAATATTATTATGCACTTGCATATTTAACAATGAAATATCTTTTTAATTTAAAGTAATTACTGTTAATTTGAAACACTTTTTAATACTGATTTAAAGGAAGGACGCTTTTTCAAAAATAAATAAACTCAGATATTATCAAGGAAAAGATACAGAAGTTTTATTGAGGAATTTTGCATACAATTGACACGCTTTAGGAGTTGCGGAGTTTTTGAATACAAAAACGATCGTAGCGACCTCTACGAGACAGTCAGTACAAAATCTATCACCAGTTTCTAAAAACATTATTTAAATCAGCTATCAGTTTGAAAAAGAAGAGTCTTGCCAATGAGTATTAATTCTAGAAATTGCTTGCTCAGAAAATGGCGCTCAGAATAGATCAAAATAAACTTTAAACTGAATCTTTAGGTATGTAAAAGGGTTGGAATGAAATAAATTTGTGAATTGTATGCAAGAGATTTAATTCTTATCCAGTATTGGTGACGAATGAAGTGGAAGAGTAAATTTGCATGGACGATAAATGGAGTATCAATATTTGCAAAACATTTTTATGGACTTACATATTCGACTATGGATTGCTTATTTAAGTTAAATTATTCACTTTTAATCTGAAATTTTTTTGAGTCTTATTTAAGGAGAATTCTTTTTTTTTAATTCTTATTTGAGATATATAATCTCAGACATTATCACAGAGAAGGTTAATAAGTTTTATTGAGGAATTTTTTTTTAAAGATTGACTCGCTTGAGGAGACTTCGAACTTTGGAATTCATAAACAGTCGCAGCGCCTCCACATTTTTTTTTTAAATTCATACATAACGATGCTGCACGCTGCTTTTCCTGTTATGGGAGAGGACGTTTTTTGAACATTTATTTATGAAGTTTTACTTAGTGATTTGTAGCCAGATTATTATCTTTTTTAACTGTGATAATTTTATTCTTAAGATATATTGTCTCCAATTTTCAAAATTTTCTAAAAATTAGTTATTAAACATAACTGGAGCATCATCTTTTCCTAACTAAAAGTGATAAAATAACTAAACTGTTGATTTTAATTATTTTATCACTTTTTATGAATAAAAAAAAGTCTTAAAAGCTTACTTTTTTTTAGTTATAATATATTCATTTCTTAGCTCAATTATTAAATCATTCTTTGATCATCTGAAGATTATTCTTTTCGTGGTTATATTAAGTATTATGCGTTATAGTTTATAGGTGTCTCAAAAACCTTGACCGCGGCTTTTATTCCTTAAATATTGATTATAGACATATACTGTAACTTACAAAGTTGTATAAAAAAAGGTGTAAAAAATTATGAAATCGATTAAACTTTTCAGGGGATTAAACTTCAAAAAATACAAAATTCAAATCTTTATACTGACCCCGTACAAAAAATTTCCCATGAGTAAAATGTGCCCCATCTTCTAATAAGGTCATGTACAATATTTCATCAATTTATCACAAAAAGTCTCAGATATGAAACTACATAAATGCTGACTTAAGCCACTTTTTGATGCCTGGATATGAGTTCCCAAAAAGGGAAAATCAAGTCGGATGTTCGCGTTTTAGGGGTCGTACACAAATTAAAAAAGAAAGTAATGATTGAACAAATAAATAATAATTTTTCTATTTACGGATTCAAAAGTATTAAAAATTTGTAGAAATAATAACTTAAAGGAAAGATCACATAAGTTTTTTTGCAAGTTCATTGACAATGTTATTTTTAAGTTATATTCTGTATAAATATATGTATTCATGATATAAAATTTTAAAGTATTTTTCAGGAAGCATAGATTTCAAAATTTGTATTTAAAACTAAAGATATGAAGCACATTTTATTTTCTTATGATGCATTCCTGTGTCGCGTCATCTGCACCACTGAAGCTGTAAACATTTGCAGGTTAATTTGTGATTGACCCTTCACCAACTTTGTTTTAATACATCTTTGAGAGTTTTCAGGATAAAATTCTGAAATTTTGTACATGACCTTATCCTGGGATGCGGAACATTTTACTCACTGGGAATTTTTTTTGTACAAAGTCCGTAAAAAAATTTAAATTTTGTATTCTTTTAAAGTTTAATCCCTTGAAAATTTTAATCGATTTCATAACATTTTGCATCTTTTTTTTTACACAACTTTGTAATTTATAGTATATGTCTATGATCAATATTTAAG
>JAPMOR010068777.1:8075-32689 GCA_026543865.1 Argiope aurantia | reverse complement strand
ACACACACACACACACACACACACACACACACACACACACACACACATTATTCTTATAGAAATCAGGAAAATGAGATACAACTGGAATGAAGTAACTGAAAAACTAAGCACATATTAAAATATTTTTTTATTTGGAATATTACAATTATTATTTAAATTGACAAAATTTTTATAAAATTAAATATTTATTAAAATGTTTTTTTATTTGTAAACAAAACATGAAATTGCGCTTGATTCGATATCTTTTAAAATATTGATAAAAGAAACAACGGAGAAACGTTATTAACTAGTTCAAAGATAATTTTATGAAATGATATTTTTGCAGAAATTTTACTATTGAAAAAGATAAGTTATTTCAAAATAAATAATATTATATCATATTATATTTCTATACAAATTTTGATAATAGATAATTCCTTTATAATATTTCATTAAACCGAAGAGCATCATTTA
Organism: Argiope aurantia; assembly: GCA_026543865.1. Classification (NCBI taxonomy): domain Eukaryota; kingdom Metazoa; phylum Arthropoda; class Arachnida; order Araneae; family Araneidae; genus Argiope; species Argiope aurantia. Next base: position 32,236 of record JAPMOR010068777.1, on the reverse strand, counting down.
ATATTCAAAATAAATAAATAGAAGAGAAGTTTATGCGATTTTATTAAAAATTTTTGGCTATAATTGTGTGAAAATTTAGCAATTTGACAGATTTGGAATATTTGATTGAAAAAGCAAACATAATAAAATAAATGCGATTTTTGTCAGTATTCTCTAAACTTAACATTTTAGAATATTATTTTCATAAACTTTTTGGCAAACTAATTTTCAAAATTTAAATTTATCAAAATTTCATCTAAAATTCATATGAAAAGAGCAAAGGAATCTAATATTTAAAAGGTAAATTAATCAAAATTGCATTCAGTATTTATTAGAAGTGATTATATTAATCAAAATTCTATATAAAGCTGTTAAGAAATGAAACACAAACAAAAGTAATTTTTGAAAATTAAATTCCATTCAATATTCATACGAACAGGATAAACGAATTTGAATTTTCAAATTTAAACTCAAATGTACTGCACAGAATTAAAGAGGAAAAAAAAAAAAATGAAAATTCGAATTTGCCAACATTCGCGCAGTAAAATATTGGCAACCTTATTAAAAAAAAAAAAAAAAAAAAAAAAAACAGTTGACAGCTGATAGTTTAGGGTTAGTAAAGATAGACCATTACACGATAGAACAATGTGTTTTCATTGTTGAACAATATTTCAAAAATATAAAAAGTTTGGCTGTCCCAGCTCGAAAATTTGAGAATTGGTCACTTAGATCGTGTGAATTAATGATACCATTGGATTTATTTTTATCGGGTTATTTGAAGTCAAAGGTCTATGCCGACAAGCCCATAAGCACGCGTATATTGAAGGAGAAAATCCAAAAGCTACATCAACGAAATTCAGCAACATTTATGCAAAATGGTAATGGAAAATTTCGGCAAAAGAATGCATATGTGCCAGCAAATCTGTGATGGCTATGTGCCCAATGTTTTATTCCATAAATAGCCCTGTCCCATGTGCTTTATGATTCCATAAGAGAATAATAATTAGAAAAAAGAAAATGCGTTTTTTATTTAATATGAATCTTACGTTAACACGTTGTTCTATCACGTAACACTCCATTTTTACTAACACTAAACTATCAGTTATCAAAATGGTATTTTAATAGCGTTGCCAACAATACTTTATTGGACGAATGGTGGCAAATTCAAATCTTGCGTTAATTTTGGAGCACCCTTTATGAATTTTCAAACTCAGAAAAATCTGACTGGAAAGAGAAACAAACGAAATTTTGAAAATTAATCAAAATTCTATCTGAAATTCACTGGCATTGAAAGAGAATCAAAAATAAAATTTTCAAAATTTTATTTGAAGATAACAGGAACTAAAGAATGAATAAAAATTATTTTTGAAAGCTAATTTTATCAAATTTTTTTATAAAGCAAATATTTTGTTTATAACTGAAAACGGAGGAAAGTAATTTTGAAAATAAGGTTTAGTAAAACTTTCTCCGAAGTTCACTTGAAGAAAAAGAAATAAGTTCACTCATTTTAAGAACAAATAAACACACGTAAATGTATATACCATCCTTTTTTTTAAAAAAATCATTAATTTTTTTTAAAGAGAAGAATTATAAAAGCTTCTGAGACGAGTATTTCCCTTTATGGGAGAGACTGCGTATTCAAACACCTATTTATGCACTCGCTTATTTTGCTGAGTTATTTTTCAGCCCGAGTTGCTGTTGAACGTTATACGTTGAACTCGCGTGTCAGACCAAGACAAATCATTTGAGTTTCGACTTCCAATCAAAGACGATGTTCACACATTGATAAGGAAACATGATTAATGGTTTTTTTTACCTTCTATTCACTACGCGACACTTGGCAATGCTGTTTCTAAACACGTGTGTGAAAGGGCGTACATAATCCTTATGCATTATTCAGATGCGCTGGGTTTTTCCAAAGATGTTCCGTACCTTGCTTTCAAGTAGGTGATATCGAGAAATGGAAATAGATCGTCTCATGATACATATATGGTGTAAAAATTGGCAAAACTTTTTATAAATTATCGGTGGTGATGATAACATTAATAAATAATCAATGAAAATTTAGATTGATGCTGCGATAACAAACGATTATAAAAGGAAAAATAAATGTTTGTGTAAAAGTAATTATTTTATTGGAACTAAATTTATCGTCTGCAAATCTCAATGAAATTCTCGGATTTTCGATAATAATTGGCTTGGAAATTGAATGAAGCCCAGAAAAATGTTTTATTCCCTTGTGATAAGATTAGCAAATAACAATTAAATAACAAAAGGTTCAGATGAAAACTTTGCTGGCAAATGACGAAAAGAAAAAATATATTTGAAATCATTTGAATATGAATTTAATTATTCTTTTCCTTCCATAATAGTTAATTATTGATACATAATCTCGTCTGCTTCAAAATCAAATTTCTTCTTTGTTATTTTGGGTGTATTTTTACTGTTTTTTTAACTATAATTTTTTTTGGAAATCCAAGGAAAACAAGGTTATTATTATTTCAGATAAGCAAAATGAAATAATTATCAGATATAAATGTTTATGCCGTTTTAACCAAAGAAAAAAGGAAAAATTGGAAGCATTTATTCCTGTATTTAATTAAATTTATTTTTTCTTTCAGAAGTTAATCTATTTTTTTTAAAAAAGCATCAGTTTTATATCTATATTCAGCTTTTCCATTGAATTACCGAATATTTATGATGCCGATTAATAATTAAAAAGAGTGGTCTTCCCGACATTTTCTCGCATACTATCTAATAAAGGTGTTATATCAAAGGACGCCTTGCATGTCACAGGCGTACCATATTTACGAAATATTAACCTTTGGCATGAATTTAGCATTTTTACTGAATGCATCTGTCGTCCTTGGCGAGTTATTTGGCGATTAAGTCCTGACATGCGTTTAATAACATGCAAAAATCGAATCTATATTTTAGATGCGTTTTTCCTAATCGATTGAAGCAAAAATTTGTTAAAAAGCTACACGTATTTATAAAATCTCATACCAAAATTAATATATTTAAGACCGATCGACAGACGGTCAACAACTTATTGGATTTGGTTCAAAATATGATAGGTGTCTAGAGCATAAATATTAAATTTGTGTACCGAATTTCATTTATCTCTCTCTCTTCGTTTTGTAATTATCGTGTTAATTTATATTCAAACAGCAGGAGAAATAGACTTCCTCTGAGTATATTTTGCATAAATTTGATAGAAATCTGCAAATTTTGTGCAAAAGATCTTATCCCAAAATGCCCCCATTTAATTCAAAGTGCTTTTGAGTTATCTTTGTCGTAGACAGGCAGATGGACATTTTCCAGAAATGTATTTTTCGAATTTAAGTCTAAAACGCGGAGGTTCGTCAACATTTCGAATTTTTTGACGATTATTGTACTTTTTCTGTACTATGCATACTAGAAAGTAAAAATATGAAAATTCTAATATCTACATTTCTCCATTTACATTGAAGCCCCTCAGGGGCTCACCTACTATAGGTGAGTACGGGTGTCCCAATCCCGAGGTACCCAGGGATCTTTACTCCCTTTAGCTTTTACTCTCCACTACGCCTTCTGCTGTCTCCTTTTGTTCTTTCCCTCGAGGGTAGGCGAGGGAGCTCTCCATGAGAAGCTGTCGCCGCTCTGTTTGCTTCCTGCTTCTCATGGACAGCAAATACCCCCACGTGTTTGCCGTGCGTGGCGACCCATTAGACGGGTGGTGCACTGTGGTCCCCGGTGTATCAATCGGCCGGTAGCTATCAACCTAAGTTGTTAGTCTGCTAGGGATCAAGCGAAGGGGTTACTCCTTGGGCTTGGCGTTAAGGGTGGTCACTGTCCCCGGGGGTAACTCCCAGCGTATAGGTTCCGGCTAGCACTAAGGTGTATGCCGAGGCTGGAAAAGACCAGAGCCGGTAATTGCCTTCCCTTGTTGGGCTCCGTGGTGGGCGGTGCCGTCGGGCCCGAATCTCTTTCAATGTCGTATGGGCTCTTCCAAACGTGGTCCCTTCGGTGGGCGTCGTATTATTCCAAATACCTTAACTATTCCAAATCACGATTCCTTTTTTGTTATCAAGCGTGTTTCCGAAAAGAATGAAAATTTTAATTCTGTATCACCTTTTCTTGTACAGAGGGCATTCACAGCAACCGTAGGCGAGGTTTCTTCAATCCGAAAAATGCGTTCTGGTGACTTGCTGGTTGAAGTGAATTCAAAAAAGCAAGCCCAGCAAATATTAAAATTGAAAGCTTTGGCTACCATTCCCGTTACAGTCAGTTCACACACATCATTAAATTATTCTAAAGGCGTTATAACCTGCGGGGAATTGTATAATGTTCCCCTTGAAGAAATATCTGCAGAACTAAAACATCAAGGTGTCACCAATGTACAACAGATTTCTATACGGCGGGATGGACAAATCCTTCCCACTAAACATTATATACTCACCTTCCATAGTCCAAGTTTACCAGAATTTATCTATGCAGGCTATATAAAATTACCAGTAAGACATTATATTCCTAACCCTTTGAGATGTTTTCAGTGTCAGCGTTTCGGCCACTCTAAAGCCAACTGCCGCGGGACTCTCACTTGCGCCCGTTGTGCTGAGAAAGGGCACGATAGTCAGCAGTGTTCCGCACCTGAAAAGTGTGTGAACTGTGGTGGCAATCACACTTCCTTTTCTAGATCGTGCGAACGCTGGACACTTGAGAAAAAAATCATTACAGTGAAAATAAAAGAAGCATTATCTTACCCTGAAGCCAGAAAGAAAATTTTATCTCAAACACCGACTCCCGGTCTGAGTTATGCCTCCGCCATACAGAAATCGTTTTGTGTAAACTGTACGTGCCAGAATTGTCTCAAAAATCCTAGCCATTCTAAAACAAGTACAAAAACATCGGATTCCGATTCTGAATCAAACACCAACCCCACTTTAGAAATTCGTAGACCTGAAAAGGTCGTAACAAAATCAAAATCTCAAAATTCCCTGAAGTTGAAGCTTTCTAAACGTGGCCTCTCAAAAACAAGTTTGCCTTCGAAGTTGAAATTGTCTAAAGGTCAGAAATCCGTCGCTTTGGGACTTGCGACGCAGGGCATAGTCCATAAGGACTTGACATCTATTTTTGGTGAAGCACCCAAAAGTCCTGAATTCATCGCGCTTCATCCGTCTGAAGAAGAGGATGAAGAAATTAGTTGCGATGTCTCGCAACACTCAAACACCGTCACCAATACCTTTAAAACAAAAAGAACCTCTTAATGGGTACCTTTCTTTCATGGAATTGTCGTGGTCTTAGAACAAAACTACAAGACATCAAATCAATTATCAACACATTTCATCCCTTTTGCTTTGGCTTCCAAGAAACTTTCTTGAAGCCAAATATACCGTTAAAACTGCGTGGCTATAATTGTGTGCGGAAAGATGCAGTCTCTGGATCTCGTGGTTCGGGAGGAGTCTGTATTCTAACATCAAATCTGTATCCGAGTACACCTCTCCTATTGCACACTTCCCTGCAGGCTGTGGCTGTGCAAATTCATACTCGAACACTGGTTACAGTCTGCTGCATCTACTTGCCACCACATGATGTCATAAGTCAGCAAGAACTTAACAAAATCGTAGACCAGCTTCCCAAACCGTATTTATTAATAGGCGATTTCAATGCTCATAGCACCTTCTGGGGCTCAGAAAATACGAACTCTCGAGGGAGACAGATTGAGCAATTTATTGCCAATAACTGTCTCTGCCTACTGAATAACGGAGAAAAAACATACTTCCACTAGCCAACACGTACATTCCATAGCATCGATCTTGCCATTTGCTCTCCTGAGTTATTGCCATTGCTGAAATTTAAAGTCGGAGATGATCTTTATGGTAGTGATCATTTCCCTTTAATTGTTTCTCAAGTCGATAGAAATAGTGGAACTCGTCCTCCACAACATTTCCTTTTCGAGCAAGCAGACTGGTCCCTATATACAAAATTGGCAGATATTACTCAGGAAATGGTCAGCACTACAGACATTTCGGAAACCGTGCAAAATATCATTGATGTCTTGATTAACGCCGCTAATAAATCCATTCCTAAAAATTCACCAGGTTCACGAAAATTTCGAAGACCTTGGTGGAATAAAGCATGTCACGACAGTCACAAACAGCAGAAGAAATTATGGAACGTCTTCAGAAGGTACCCAACGACGGAAAACCTCGTCGCATTTAAACGAGCCAGAGCTGTTGCTCGTCGTATTCGGCGACGTAGCCAGAGGGAGTGCTGGATAAGATATATTTCCTCAATTACATATCGCACTCCAAGCAAACAACTATGGAGTAAGGTAAAAGCTGCAAATGGAGTTTATCGGGAGTTTTCATTTCCTATCCTAAAATCCGGTAGTACAACATATTCTTCTCCATTAGATGTCGCTGATATTCTCGGACAGACTTTCGCACAAGTTTCCGCTGCCAAATCATATTGCCCTGATTTCGTGGCAATTAAGAATCGCGCGGAACAGATGACTTTGGATTTCCAAACTCGGAAACTTTGTCCGTACAATTGCGATCTGCAGATGACCGAATTAAGAAGGGCATTGTCTCAAGCTCGTGATACTAGTCCTGGTCCAGATGGAATATCCTATAGTATGCTTCGCCACTTGAGTGTATCATCGCTCTCCAGTCTCCTGTATCTGTTTAATAGAATCTGGAAAGAGCAGACTTACCCATATCAGTGGCAAGAGGCTTTTGTGATTCCCGTTCTGAAACCGGGAAAGGATCCAGAAAATCCTCTGCACTACAGGCCTATCGCTTTAACGAGTGTTCTTTGTAAGACACTTGAACGTATGGTCAACGCCCGTTTAATCTTTGAATTGGAGAAAATTACATGTATTCCGCTCTTGCAGAGTGGTTTCCGTAAGGGGCGCACCCCAATTGATAATATCGTCCAACTGGAAACATACATCCGCAATGCTTTTGTACGTAGAAACCATCTCGTCTCCATTTTCTTTGACATAGAGAAGGCGTATGACCGTACATGGCGATACGGAATTCTTCAGAAACTTTTTAACTTGGGTTTTAGGGGAAATCTTCCAATTTTTATTCGAAATTTTTTAACTTCTCGAACTTTCCGAGTTCGTGTCGGCAATTTTTACTCCAATTATTTTATTCAAGAGGAGGGTGTTCCACAAGGGAGCGTCCTCAGTGTTACGCTTTTTATCATCCATTTTAGTGACATACTTAATCATTTACCACCATCTGTGCAGGGAAATTTATACGTTGACGATCTACATATCTCTTGTGAAGGTAGTGATATGCGTTTAATTGAACTTCAACTGCAAAATGCAGTTAACAAATTAAACAAGTGGTGCGAGAAAAATGGGCACACTCTATCTGCCGAAAAGAGTAAATGTGTGCATTTTTGCAGGAAACGAAACCTTCACCCTGATCCGTCAATCTGTATACGCAATGACCTAATTCCAGTTGTTGATGAAGTGCGGTTTTTGGGTGTATATTTTGATAAGAAGCTCACTTTCCTTCCGCATATTTTATACCTTCGGAAGAAGTGTGAGAGATCACTCAATATCCTCAAGGTACTTTCTCGCACTTCCTGGGGTGCCGATCGTACCTCTTTACTTCGTATATACCAGGCTGTCATTTTATCTCGGATTGACTACGGGTGTTTCGTATATGGCTCAGCCAGATCTACTGTTCTTCGTCGACTAGATACCGTGCATCACTCTGCTCTGCGGATTTGTTCAGGGGCTTTTCGGACATCGCCAGTGGAGAGTCTTTATGTCATTTGTCATCAGTTGCCTTTGGAGCTGCGAAGGAAAAAACTCTCCATGCAATATCATTTTCGAACGCTGTCTCTTCCACAACATCCTGTGGCAAATACGACTCTTAATGCTACTCTCTGCAGAATTTATGATGCTCGTCCTTCCTACATTCTTCCCTTTTCTGAGAGAGTGAAAAGTACGCTTCAAAATTTGGATTTGCAGTTTCCTGAAATCCAGACCGTTGATTTCCAAACTTTTCCACCTTGGGATTTTCCCAATTTTTCTTTCTTAAATCCTTTTAGCGGTTTCATAAAAGATACAACTGCTCCAGTGATTTTTCAACAAATTTTTTGTGCTCATCGCAGTCAGTATTCTTCTTTTGTGCCTGTCTTCACTGACGGTTCAAAGGCAACCGAGCATGTTGGTTGCGGAATTGTCTTTGATTCCGACATAAACAGTTTCTGTCTCAATACATCCTTTTCAGTTTTGTCAGCCGAATTAGTGGCACTTTCTCATGCTCTGATGAATATATCATCCTCACCCGAGAGACAGTTTTGTATATATACAGATAGCATGAGTTCTTTGGTAATCCTCTCCCAATTGAACCCTCATATACATCCAGTTGTAATAGAAATCTTGGGACTTTTGAAAACTCTTCAAAATAGAGGTTTTAATATTTTATTTTGCTGGATTCCCAGTCATATGGGAATTGCTGGCAATGAACAAGCGGATCATGCTGCAAAAACTGCGTCTTCTCTATTACATCACAGAATACCATACAGTGATGTAAAGAAATCTATTACCAATAGGATTTTTACTCTGTGGCAGGAGACATGGAATATGCAGACGCAGAATAAATTGCATTCTGTTAAACCTTTTATTGACACATGGCCAGTCTTACCGATGCGTAGAGCTGATGCAAAATTATCTCGCCTACGTATTGGACATACTCGGATTACGCACAAACACCTGCTTTTTGGAGAAAGGGCACCTGTGTGCTCCTCATGTCACACCGAATTGACAGTTGGTCATATTTTGATTGAATGCCCAGCTTTTGAATCTCATCGTCGCCATTTTTTTCATCCATCAAATGTTACTCTCCCAGAATTACTGGGAGAGAATCATCATCCAAATATTTTAAATTTTTAATTGCTATACACCTTTTACCATATATTTAACTTCAACAATTTCCATTTTCCTTTTATTATTATTTTAAAACAAAGATGTCATTTTTCGTCTTAATCTGTTTTAGCTATTTTATATTAGTTTACACATAAGCATATTTAATTTTATACAAAGTTCCAATCATCAACAAAGCTCTACTTTTTACCATAAGGATGGCGCAGTATGGCCAGGAATGGCCCTTGTGCCAAAAAACCCAAACTAACCAACCAACCAACCATTTACATTGAAAGATAGAAAATGCTTTTTAAAATAAAGAATTTGGAACTCAAGAATCATAAATAAAATTCTGAAAAGAATACTGTAGGTTTAATCACATTCATAATATATTAAAATTAAAAAAAATATACAAGAAGTTTTCTTTCTTCTGCTATATTAATAGAAATTATTATTATGAAATCCAGTAAACCTTTTATTAAATTTATTTCCAAATGAAACATTCTTCAGTGGAATAAAAATCTAATTAAATTAATCTATTAATTGGCTATTAAGTTCTGAAAATATTAAAATATGGTATTAGTACGATAAAATGTAGGGTGATTCAAAAGTCCGTTGACATTTGAAATTTCAGTAATTTAAGGAGTAATGTAGGTAGAAGTAAAAATTGGCACACTTGTTTGAAATGACATGAGATATTATTGAAAGAAAAAAAAAAGCTCAAAAAACTGTTAATAGATGGCTCTTCATGTGATAACAAAAGCAATAATTAGCATAGCAATTGAATTTTTGCAAAAGCTATGTTCTTTATAACAAATGCTCAACATGTCTCCCGTCATTTGCCAACCATGCCTATAGTTGAGGAACAATATTATGAACAGCACTTTACAGCATATCTGTAGGTGTGATGAGAAATTGTTGTCGGATGTTAGATTTTAGCATTCCTGATGACGTCAGATAATCGCAGTAGAATTTCGACATACCAACATCATGCAATGGGGTTTCCATGACAGTTTTAGGATTTTTGGTAGTCCAAAGTCTGTAGTTCTGAAAGTTGACAGATCCTCGGAATGTGAAATGAGCTTCGTTGGCAAAAAGTCGTCATCTTTTTCCATTTTATGGACTTTTTTTTTTTCGTTATCAATAGAATATCATGGCATTTCAAGCATGTGCGCCAATTTTTATCTCTCTACTTGCATTATTCCATAAATTATATATATATATATATATATCTGTATTTCATATTTCAAATGTGCTTTTTTTTGTTAAATTTCATGATTGTGGAGAATGCTGCTAGTAGAATTAGTTTTTTCTTCTTTATTAAACGTGATCGTTAGAACATTCTAAGATACACAGAAATTTCAGATGAATTTAGCTAACGTTTCACTTTTTTTTAAAAATAAATTTTTTAAAAATAATAATCTATACTTCTAAGTCCCAAATTCAACAGAAAATAATTTAAATAAAAATTACGTTTTTTTTTATAAAATCAAAGATATCCGTTTAGTAATAGAAATTATTATTCATAAATTTTGCATCTGAATTAGAACTTTTAATAGAAAATGCCAGATTCACAACTTTGGAACAGAATTGTAAATACAGCGATGCGTGCTTTTACCTGTGCGGTTTGTTGCCTGAACTCAACCGCGATCAATTTCATTTATTTATTTTTTTATTTTATCAAATCTAAATTTTTTTCTGATACATGATTCTAAATTTTACTGAATTTTATTCCATATTTATAATTAAATTAATTTCATTTGAAACAAATTATTGGTGATAATTCAAGCAACCTTTATCACAATAATCATCTATGAAATTTTTTGAACGATGTGTTGTAAAATAATCCCGAATGGAAATTTTTGTGTGTCTGTTTTAACATTTATAGTTAGCCTATAGTGTCATCCTTGGCGATTTTTTGGCTGTAAATTCCTGACATATGATTAAGCGTACCAAAAAATAGAATTTGTGTTTTAAGAGCATTTTTTTCCACCCGATTGAACTAAAATTTAATTTAGAAATACAGTCATATTCACAGAATCAAATACAAAATTTCATTGATTTAAGTGATTGCATTTTTTTTAACTATCGTACATGGTTGTAAAAGTATAGAATGACAAATGGTCAACTTCTTGACAAATTTGATTCCATATTGTTAGAATGTGCACTTTAGATGTTAAATCACTGTATTAAATTTTATCCACGGAGTTAGTTGTCTTTGTTTTGAAGTTAACTTCTATTCAAACAGCCACACGGGCAAATTTCATCTGAATGGATTTTGCTCAAGCTTTTATAGAAATCTGCAAATTTGGTGTAAAGATCATAAACCGAACAGACAGACAGAAATGGTACCAAAAATGTGTTTTTCGTGCTCAGGAAGGTTTGAAAAGTACGAGAAAGTAGATGAAAAATATTAAAGTTTCTAAATAAGGAGGCAGGTGTTTTTCAATAAACAAAGGTCTGGACAAACTGCAAACGATTCTCTTTGATAAATTAACGAAATTAGCATTCAAATACTTCCTAGTAACTAGTTTTGAATTCTAAGTAACAGTTTGAAAAAGTGTTTCAATTGGTTGTTGTGCAGATTGTCAATTTTTAATTAAAACTCGACGAACCAATTAAATGATTCCTATCTTCGACTCTGGTGTTACCAACGCTCCCTGGAATATCAAATAAGTGCTCGATGCTTTTTTGAATTTAGAACTATCGATTCATCATACATCATTTCATTTTCATCGATATGTGCAACGCGTCGCAAGCTTTGAATGACTCGAGAATATCTTGTTATCGCCCAAGACCCCTGAAGGCAGACGATAAATTTAAGGGAGAAACTCCGCAACTGCTGAACGTGACAATCAGTGAGATAGAACGTTCGAAAAGAACCCAATACCCGTTTGAAGAGGGTGGAGTTGAAATTTACACTTTACTTGATGACCATCGCCTGCAGACGATAATATTTTGTACCTGATTAAAATAAAGGAAATTCGAATAGAAGTTTTTCATTCCTGGTTTAAATGAGTTAACAATCCTTATTTACACTGAATTTAGAAAGTTTAGAGTTATTATTGCATGACACAGTATACAGGGCGATCGAAAATTATAATTACATTTTGAAAAAAATTATTTTAAATAAAAACGAAGGGGGTTATGCACTCACTGTCTTTCATATTCAACTAGCCACCTTCGGCGACCAGTTAGATCGTCTGGAATATTGGAATATTGGCGTCTGGAATATTGGCTTTCCTAACTCTTAGGAAGTTATAACATGCATTTATTTAAAATTTCATCCTTTTCTTTAATGAGACTGAATAATATAAATTTAACCACTTCTTTGTAGCACGAAATTCACAAATGCGAATGATAAAACAATCCATTATAACTTTCAGCAAGGCTACACAACATATCCGATACCATATAAAAATCGGAAAAAGATTTATAGAAAATACCTTATAGAAATCTTGTAAATGAATTAATTTTCAACCTAAGACTGTGTTTCTGTAAATTATTTTCCGGCAAGCAATCTTTAATCGACGGGTCGCGGATATAATTTTGTCTTCTGTGACAATTACCTGTTGACGTGTGTAGCTTGTCGTTTGCGATTCTGTGACAAAAGCATCTAGAAGTGTTTGGCACGTCTTTTCACCGCAAGTGGTTAATGGAATGGATCAAATTTTAGAAAGATGTATACACATCGAAATAAATCAGAAATGAAAATTCTACATTGGAGTTTATGCCGTAGGGAAGCAGTTTTTTTAATCTTAAATTTAACTACTTACAAATTAACCCCTTTAGTAATTCGACTTATAATTATTCACTTAATACAAGAATTGTTAATTTCACAGAAAAATAAATATTTATAATTGTTTTAAGTAGAATTTGTTCCAGAATTAATCTAGATACTATTCTGTATCTGTTTCTGTTTCCCAAAACCAAATCGAAAAAAAAAAAAAAAATACAAAAAAAAAACACACACACACGTCAAAATGATGCACAATCTTATGTGCTGCCTGAGAGGAAACATCCGAGTGCAAAGGTTTATTACTGACAAAAGCAGGTGATTGAACAGTTTAATTGAACAAGGAAATTATTTAGAATTTCATCATAACAATAAATATATCATAGCAGATTATTTATAATACTTCATTTAAAAAAAATTTAAAATTAGAGAAAAAAATACACGAAAGTGAAATTGGTATCTTAAATAACCTATGGAGAATTATTTTAACCTATTTTTTATGAAATTGAGTATCACATTTTTTTTATAAAACTGAATATATTGTATCGTTGTCCTTTTTTTAATTTGGAGAAAAATGGAAAATTCCATTTGAAATGCCTTTTAGCATTTTTACTGAATGCATCAGGGCATCCTTGGCGAGCTATTTGGCGATTTGATAGAAATCTACAAATTTGGTGTAAATACCATTCATTAATCCGTAATCATTTCCATCCGTCTAGCCTAAAGCGTTTTTGAGTTCTCTTTGTCGCAGATAGACGAGCATTTTCTGAAACGTTTTCGAATTCAGAGAGATATAAATCATGGAGATTCGTCAAAATCTCGAGTTTGAATTTTTTTACGATTACTATACTTTCTCTCTACTAAGTAAGAAAGTAAAAATATTTTTACAAGAAAGTAAAAATAAAGTTTTTTTCTTTGGTTTTAAGGCAGTGTGAGAATCATTATTATGAAATAATAATTTCGAACTATATAACTAGAAAATATATAAAAAAATGCATAAATTTTTTCAACTTATATTTTAATTATTTTTTTGAGCTTCGAAAACTTTATTGTGATCTTCCTTTTGTGTTAAAGGCCATCAAGATCTTTCCAGAAACTGTAGGTTTGTGTAAAAGACATGTAAGCAAACATTCATTTTTATATTTCAGCACATTGATGAAATTTAAAACATTTTAGTATGCATATACACTTTTAGTGATACACGTCACACTGAATCAGAGAGGGATTTCCAACACAGTTCTATCAACCAGTACTGAATGCAGTCACAGTCATAAATCTGTTATGCTATTCATGTATTATCAGTTTGGAAGATAATTTTGATTATATGTCGTCCGAAATTTACAATTGTAGGTCGAATGAACTTACTCAGTTACAGATTTAAATTCGATAAGCCAAGCAACGCAACTGCTTGTGCCATTTCCTGTAGTGAAATCATATTGAAACGAGTATAATATGTGATATGCTGTTTGTTGTTCACTTCATTTTTACAGCAGGTGAAAAAATCACTGTTATTATTATTTTTTTAAAAATCAAATTAGAAGTAAAACATGGAAGACTATATTTTTGTCTATTTTTATTTACTTTCTCTTGTACGAAATTATTAAAAGAGAAAGTATTGCAATCGTTAAAAAATTCGATGTCCAGATTTTGACAAATTTCCACATTTCAAAGCACTCTGAGACCAAAATTCATATTTCTAGAATCATGTCTATATACAAACACTATAACTCAAAACAGCTTTGAACTAGACGGATCTGTAGATTTCTATGAAATTTTGAATGAAATACATTCAGAGGAAGTCTGCCTGTCTGGTTGTCCAAATACAATCGAACTCGATAATATAAAATGTAAAGAGCTTGATGGATGACATTTTGTATTTAGGTTTAGCATTTAAAATGCAGATTCAAATCCAATTTTGAATCAAGTCTGTCACTCTGTATTTTCTCAAATACGTAAACGTAACAATTCATGAATGCAGTGACTTACATCAATGACATTTCATATGCTTTTTATGACTGTAGTTGCTGTTCTATATTTAATTTCGATTTCAGTCAACCAGAAAGAAGGCGTCCAAAATATATATTCGATTATCTGTTATTTGTGTTATTTATCGTTATAAATTGCATTGTAGATTCAATAAAATAGTTAAATTCATGACAAAGATCGATATTTTGTAGTTATTTTTTCTTTAATGACATGTAATTAATACTTCTTTCGCTATACTATGAAACATACAATTTTATTTGTGGGATTATGAAAATAAAAATTTGAGCACTCGGTATGTTCACCCCTTGCTAGGGCCCATAGTCTCATGAGGGAAGAGAGAAATAATACCTTTATTAAGAAATAGGCTAGGAAGTTTCAGAAAGACAGATTTCTGGTTTTAAAATAAATTACATGAGGAATGCCTTTAATTTCTGAATGACCAGTGATGAAAAACAAGGCTTCCCCTTCTGAATGGTTTGAAAATGAAAGGATGCTTTTAAGATATCCTTGTTTTACACCCTAAACGTAACTTTATAAGTTATTACAGCCAATTTTAGATATTTTTTCTGAATATAAATCTGTTTCGCTATTTCTTGTAAAGCAAGTGATATTATGTGATTTACTTGTCAGAACGTGTTTCAAGCAATTAAATACGTGCAACGCATGCACGTAGCTCATAATTTGAGCTATACAAAACTTTTTGTCGCTCAGAATATCATATCGGAATGTATCAGATGTAGCGGTTTATCGCTTTAATAATCTCTATAAGTAGTGAATGTTATGAAGCTCACTTGAAAGCTCATAACATTCACTATTTCAAGCTCACTTGAAATTTATCCTTCAAAAAATCAAAATGTCGTAGATTGATTTGATTCCAAATCAAGCATAGGACTTAAAATCGAGGAGTATGGAGAATGACAGAGTAGTCTCAAAGTCTCTGAAATCAAACCAATCATTACGAATGATATCGAACTGTTCCAAAGATTCTTAAACCGATAGACCCCTCTCTCGGAACCGTCGATGGGCCAGGGTGACATGGAGGCCAATTCGCATCTTCGCGGCCAAAGAATTTCAGGGTCGAAAAACCCATTCCACGTTAGAATAGATGTGTAAATAAGTCTAGTACACTTTAAATCCGTCGGGGCCAAATGTCTTTCCGTTGGAATGGTGCTGAAGTTCGGAGAGCAGATAATTTCTCGAGGGGTGAGGGGTTGTCTTTTGCCCACAGCTCTAAATTATGATGTCACTCCCAATGTTTCTTCAAAGCTGGACGCTAATATAGCTAAATTAATTCAAACTGGGCCATTAGCAGAACCGATACTGCTTCAGGCATTCTACGGCTGGCTTCCAAATGTCGGTGGGAAAAAATTATGCAAACACTGATGATGGCATCTAATGATTATAAACATTTTAAAGTGTGACATTTGTTGTATCGACTTATGCAGTTGCCATTATTGCATTTCCAAACACACACACACACACACACACACACACAAACACACACACACACACACACACACACACGTAGAGACATATAAATGTGGCTTGAAAAACAGGTCTCTACTAACCGGATCAAATATCTCTGATGGGCCCTAGGGGAAAGCCCGTTTGCTATTAATACTTAGAGATGGGTCATATTACAAGAATCACACACTATAACAAATGAATTTAACGAAGACGAACTTTACATCGACGAACACCTTTTTTATGACTGAATACAGAATTCTACCGGCGAGAATCAGGCGGCTTCTTATTGGTTGTTGAATGATGACGCGAGCGCCACCAGGATGATGTCGCTCGAACACCATATATATATATATATATATATACACACTGCTCGCACCGTTTACACTTCACCAGCCCAGACCTCATTTAGTGAAAAAAAAATCGATAATAAGAAAGTTAGTAAAATAGTTTACTTACTATCTCAGCAATTAAACAGTCACCCTCTGAAATTGTGATGTGCGATGTTTCAGTAAAGAACAAGTAAGCACCAATACGCTGTTAGAGAACAGTTCTCCTAAGCATATGTATATTTTTGTAATTAATGATATAAATTTGTCTGAATATGACGTAATCTTAATAAATGATTGTTATATTAATTATATTGTTTAATAAGCCATAATGATTCAAAAATTAAGCTGATAAAACTATTTTATATTTCCAAGAAAATTATTTGACTAATATAAGTTTTAATCAAAATAGTTTTCAAATTTTCCTTAAATTAACATTTTGTCATATCATTTGTCATATCATAAATTTTACATTTTCAGCATTATTTCATGCTTTATTTCTTGTTACTTTTAACCAAATAACTAGAAAATTACACTGCAAATAAAAACAAAAACAAAACAAATCATGCTATGATTTAAACTAAATATACAAATTAGGCTATAAAACGATCGAATGACTTTCAATCGAAACATTTATACAAAACGAATATTTTATTACATCTAACTGCAATGGAATGAAAAGTTTCAAACTAGGCATGAAATGGCATTGAAAATGCATTTAATTTAAATCTTGTAATATATATCTCCAATCCTAAATCTCAGTTGATGTAGTTGCTTAAATTGCATAAATCAAATTACCATTAACTAATAGCTACGAAAAACCGGTCCATCGCGCTTGCAATCCATCATTAAACATCTAATGACATCCATTTAGTAAGCAATAAAAATTCAAATTACAAACACATGTATCTTCTATGTTTTTTTTTTCAGCCAGAATTTAAATCTACACTGACTCTACAACGGCTGCAGACTATTTTTAACAAGGGTTGCCAGACCGCATTGGAAAAATAATGCCAAACGTTGCCAAAATTATAATCAAAACCAGTGTTAATGGTCTCCCCAGAACTTTCTCTTATACTCTCTAACGCCTTCCATCGAATTGGCGTATAATGGAAAAGAAATATTAGCCTTTGGTGGGAATTTAGAATTTTCATTAAATCTATCATCTAATTTTGGCGAATTTTTTGGCGATCAATCTCTGACGTTCGTTTAATAAATAGAATCCAAAAATCGAATGTTTATTTTAAATGTTTTTCCCATTCGATTGCAACAAACGTTTGACACAAAACTACAATTTCAGCCACAAAATCCCCTACCAGATTTGATAATTTAAAACCATTCCATTTTCGGGTTATCGCTTTCACAGGTTTCTGAAAGTAGAAACTAACAGACGATCAACATCTTGTTGGATTAGGCTCGAAATGTAACATGTAGATAGTAGATAGGTAATAGTAGACATCTAAAATGTAGGTAACATTATAGATGATAAATATTTGTATTAAATTTTATCGTCCTGTCTTTCTTTATTTTATAGTTTCATATTCGAACAGACAAACTTTATAGAAATCTATAAACTTGATGTAAAGACCATATATCAAATTTCATAGACAGGCATTTTCCAAAAATATGTTTTTCGAACTGAAGGAGGTCTAAAATGCGGAGATTCGTTAAAATATTCGAAATCGGAATTTTGATAATTACTATACTTTCTCTACACTACACATTACTATACTTTCTCTATACTACACATTACTATACTTTCTCTACACTACACATATAATAAAGTTTTAAAAAAAATCAGCGTTGGGCACAATTAAATCTGGCGGATGTGGTCCCTTCTCTTTTAAAATAGCATTGCATGTGTGCAAGATTGCATGCAAGTGTGTAAATAGCATTAATTTGTGCAAGGTCATGAGCGCTCCGTGTGCTCAGATTTCTATTTTCCCAATTCACAAACACAAAATTCATAAACACATTTCACAAACATGAGAGTTTTGTGCTTCGTTGTATGGTAAAAGAAAGTGAATATGTATTTTGGATCGATTACACCTAAAATTTGATTCGGAATTACAATTTTACTAACCAAATTTCATATTTCTGAGTCACTGCGGTTGTTTGCATACATGCGAAACTATTGTCAACCTCTTGACAAATTCGATTCAAAATCTCATACAATTCTGTATTTTTGGAGCTATATTTGTGCATTAAATTTTGTCTATTCAGTTCTCTGAGTTTTATAGCCGTCCTCTTGGCATTTAGATTTCCTCATACAAAATTTAGTTCAAAATCTGATAGATAGCTATAAACTGATGTAATGACTATATACCAAATTTCATCTACCTAGTTCAAAGCATATATAAATTCAAAAAATTTTTCCATTTGGGGGGGGGGGGGGGGTTGAAATCCGTAGATCAAGTGTTAAGCAGAATCTAGTCTTAAAAATCATAATATGGTGATTATATATTTACTTGAAAAAAAGTGATTGAAAATCCAAATCACTGCACTGATTTTAGAATACTTTAGAACAGCCACAGAGGAAAATTAAAGGGGAAAAATGAATATTAAACTTAATAGAAATCCTTTAAGGTTTAATGTTAGATCTAATTTCCAAAATCCAGCCTTAAAAAGTCCATTAATGACAAATTTTCTTTCACTTTAAGAAAAGTAACATAACAGCAAAATTGAAATTAAAAATATTTTTTTCAGGATAATTTATAAAGATAATGGAATGGGATAAATTCCAAAAATAAATATGAGTCCAAACAGAAAATAATTACATATTTAGGCAGAAAGCCAAATTTACAAATTCTAGAAATTTGATGAAGGATTATCCTTAGATTTATCGTTAGGAAGAAGACCTAGTTTCTAAAATCTAGCTTTAAAACGCACATTATGACAATCCTGTTTCCAGTTAAGAAAAGTAACAGAGCATCTAAATCGCCACTGAAAATATTTTTTTACGATAATTTATAAAGATTACGGAATCAAATAAAGTCCATAAAACAAAATGAGGCCAAATAGAAAAAAGGTCAAATTTTCAAATTTTGGAAATTTGATAAAGGATTTAAAAATCCCAGAATGGCAACTTTGAATTTTTGAATTAGAACAACTAAACCATACTGATTTTTTTCCAGGATAATTTATTAAAACCACGAAATGAAATAAAGAACAAAAATTAAAAATAGACCGTATAGAAAATCTTTGGACCGACTGTTTAGTAAAAAGAACAACTTTTCAAAATCTGGTCGTAAAAAGCAGAAAATGGCAATCTTATCGTTACCTACAGAAAAGTAACAAAACATCTAAATCATGTTAAACAGATCTCTTTATAGTGAAATCAAGGTAAAAATGAATAAAAGCCATATAAACCGTAAGGGAAAAAAAATATGTGCTTAAGGGAGAAAAAAATTCCAAAATCTGGCCATAAAACGCCTAATATGGTAACCCCGTCTTCAGATTAAAATTCACTGAGCATCTAAACCACCACACCAAAACTCCCTTTTCAAGATAATTAAAATCTTTGAGAAAGCAGCAATTCCACAGAACCAGAGGTCGTTTCGCTTTCAACGACAGAATTCATATATCTAATCGATCAAATCGGCGTTAAAATTTGAGATACGAAAATCTCCCCATTTCTCCAGCAGGTATTTAGCCATATGAGATACTGATAAAATCGTTTATGACCAGAAGGCAACGTTTGAGATAAACCGTAGCGTCAGTGACATCCAGATTATTGGGAGAAATTCAATGAATCAAACTGACACTAGTAATTTCTGCAAGTAAGGGCTGGACGACTTTAATAAACACATACTTAGAGGGGAGTGGTTAGTTTTAACTGTCTTTTAAAGGGCTGGCGATCGAGTCTGGTGTAACCGGAAGGTGTAAGGTATGGATCAAGAACTTTAACAAGATGCATTAGGGTAACAAGAAAGATGCAATTATCATTGATGGGGCCCTCATTTAAGGAAAAATGGATCTGCATTTTAGATTCTACGAAATTCCTATTTCTTAGAAGTGTACCTGTATTTTTTTGAGAAAAAATTGTTTAAACTTTCTTTTATTTTTACTTTTTCTTACACAAAATGTAGGTAAAGAAAGTATTTTAAGAGTAAAAAAATTTGAATTAGAGATTTTAATGAATCTTAACGTTTCAAAATTTACTAAAAAATATATTTTCGAAAATATGTCTCTCTGTCTTTGAATATGATAACTAAAAATGTTTTGAGCTAGATGGATGAAATTCGGTATGTCGTCTTTATACCATATTTGTAGATATCTATCAAATTTTGAAAGAAGTACATTCACGACAAATTTGTTTGTTGGGATGTCCGAGCACAAGTGAACACTATAATTACAAATAGATAAAAATATGATACTCAAATTTAGTATTTAAGCTGCATATATGTATCACCATCAACAACTGTAATGCAAATTAAGAATTTTGAAAAATGATATTTTTATAATAGTTTTGCGTCATAAAAAATAGTAGAATAATTATTAAATCATGTAAAATTAAACGAAATTCATTTTTACAAAAGAAGTTGTTTGTTGGGAGGTAAAAATCAGCACTAAATCTACAAAATGTAGAAAACTAAAAAGATAAAATTTAGTACACAAATTTAGTATTTTAAAGCGCATATCTGTATCACCATCAACAACTGTAATGCAAAATACGAATTCTGAAAAATAATATTCTTAATTTATCATAATTTGAGTCATAAAAATAATCGTAGAAAATTTAGTGAATCATCAAAAATTGAACGACATTCATTTTTAAAAAAATGTTGTTTGCTGGTACGAGTACAAATGAATACTATAACTACAAAATGTAAAAAAGCTAGAAAGATAAAATCTAGTACACAAATTTAACATTTTAAAGTTCATATCCATAACACCATCATCAACTGTAATACAGATAAAAAATTCTAAAAAAATCATTCTAAACATAATTTGCATCATAAAAAATTATTAGATAATTTATTATATCTTTAGAAATTGATAAAATATTAAATGTAATATCAATGTAGAATTCTAAAAATACATTGGGCTTGAAGCATGATATTATAAATAGTCTATGGGGAAATTAAAAGTATCAAAAAGCCTATACAAAAATTAACTAATTCTTCAAGAATTGATTACAATATCGTTTAAGAATTCTGAAAATACATTGCATTTTAAAAAAGTCATTATAATTCTAGAAATATCGCTGGAATCAACAAAAATTGATGAATTATTAATTTCAATACTGATTAAAAATGTTAAAAATGCATTGCATTCTAAATAATTTGCACGAGGAAACCTATAGAGAAATTAACTGATTCTTCAAGAATTGATCGCAATAAGCCTTAGTTCTGAAATTACATTGAATTCTAAATAAGTCATTATAATACTAGAAATATCGCTGGAATCAACAAAAATCGATGAATTATTAATTTCAATACTGATTAAAAATGATAAAGTGCATTGCATTCCAAATAAGTTGTGAGTTCTAAAATACTGATGGATCATTAATAGCAGTAATGATAAAAATGTTAAAACTTCATAGAATTCTAAATATGATATCATAACCTGCATTACAAATAATTGATAAAGTTGGGATAAATAGACAAAAAATTGATAAATTAACAATTAAAATGACAAAGAAAAATTCTGATAACACATGGTTTTAAACATGATAAAATAATATATATAATAAAAAAAAAGAAAATGAGAAAGATATTGAAGAATCAAAAATTAACAAAATATCATTTGCAATAATACTGAAGAATTCTACAAATCCATTACATTCTTAAAATGTTAATAACGTTTAATGCGATAATAATTTGCTCATAATATGCTTAACAATAATTGAAGACTTATGGATAAGCCTGGAATACTCTGGATCAAAATTCTTTCATGTTTAATACTTTTAACGTAAAAACTACTTTTATATAAAATATTATAAATACAAAATACTTTTATTGTCTAAAATATTTACCATTATTTATCGTTTGCATTTAATTAAAATTGTAATATCAGTTTAACCAGACGATTTTTAGAAACCGATAAATAACTTTCTATTATTTTTCCAGCTTATGTTTCTTCATTAATATTTATTATATAATGCAGCAAAATTTCTTCAAAATGCTGAAGTATGCGAAAACACGCTTCTGTTTGATAGATTGTTTTAAGATTAATTTTAAGAATGATTAAAGCGCTACTTTAAAACAATTAAGGCATTGGAAAATAACTTATATTGAAAGATATATTTATAAAAAGCATTATAGAATAATTCAAAGCGTAAAAAAAGACAAAATTTTTGTAAACTTATAAGGGTGACTCCGACATGATTTGGGTTGCATGGCTTCATCTAGGGTAGGAAATTTAGTTCTTACAGATGGCTTTATAAACCATATGATTTTCTTGGATATACTTCGAAGCAATCTAAATAAAAGTGCTAAAAATTTGTGTTTAGTTGGATTTTTTTTAATTTTCCAGTAGGACAACGACTCCAAACAGAATGCATGTAACTTCAAAATGTGATGTCTTTTTCATTGTAAACAGAGATTGCACACACTACCACAGTCCGCCGACAAAATGTTATTGAATATTTGTGAGCCATACTCGAAACATTGGTCCAAAAACACAAAATTAGAAACAAAACACATTTAAAACAAGCGTTGCAAGAAGAAGGATAAAATATCTTCATTTGTCCCCAAAAACTGGTCAAATCGGTACGACGAATTTTAGAGTCCATTATAAAAGCCAAAAGGCATAAAATTAATTAGGGTCACTTTATATCTATGATTGATATTACAAAATTTCATTTCAATTTTTTTGAGGCAAAAATTTGCGTATGTTTATTTAAAATGCTTCTGAAACTTTTCAATTTAGAAATTTTTCGTTGATGTTTCTTTATTTTCACTTTAAATTAAACCATTTATTATGTGCAAAAATAAAAACACGTTTGCATTTCTTGGTAATGTGTTATTTATGTTGAAAGTCGGATTTATGAAGTAAAAGTAAGGAAAAGGAATGCATATGCATACATATAAATAATGACTTTAATTTATATTAAGATTGTACCAAAGTATTCTTTTTGGAACTTTAATTCATATACATACATATCAGATACGTTTAACAAATGCTTTGACTCTTTATTCTTAAAAGCCTTTCTCGTTTTTGCTGGAAATGTATCACAGAAATAATCTGCGAAACCAAACATACTAGAAATGTACCTGAAAACCTCAAAAGGCTGGCAAAATTGGTATTCAGAAAGATATTGTGTTAAGATCAAGTTCCGGACTGAATACAGACATCTTACCGTAGGGTTATCAATTGACCTTACTTATCCACAGATAAGGTAAAAGAAGTACGCTTCATACCAATAAACCTCCTTCCTTCTCACACATATTAGCTCAAAAACCTGCCTGGAGGCATCATTTTCTGCTTATCTGTATCAATATATCAAAAAATGCGGCACGTTTTCCAAAAATATGGGCTGATGCACGACATAAAGTAAGTTTCGTCCGTAGAATGTAACATTAAGTTTATGATAGGGTGCGAAATTCTACACTTTAGCAATCGAGGATGCTTTGTAGACTGGCTGCGGCAGGTGGTAAGTGAAAATCGTGGGGGAATCATTTTTTAATAGAAGTTATGTAGGGAGTTGCCTTCAAGTAATATTTCTTTTTTGGGATTCTTGCAAGATCGTGGTAGGTATATTGAAGTGTTTTGGCGTTTTTTCCCCATGTTTTTTGTAACGAATACAGTTAATTAAAAAGACTTTATCGGTTGATGACACTGCAACTGGTTTACG
>JAPMOR010068767.1:18152-39383 GCA_026543865.1 Argiope aurantia | reverse complement strand
ATATCAGATTCCCTGTCGAAAGGTATTGAATATAATTCCGTATCAAAACTTGTACCAATCACAATCTGTTCCCCACTGAAAATTTAGAATCTAATAAATAATTTTGAAAAAATAAAGCATTAGTAATTTTTATCAGCATTTCTTTCTTTTATCAGTAATTTTTATCAATATGTCAAAAGTCTTTTTTATAAAATTTTGCTCTACAGTAGTTGATTAATTATTTAACAACTACATATGTATATAAAGTTATGGATGTGTTAATATGTATATAAAGTTATGGATGTGTTAATATGTATATAAAGTTATGGATGTGTTAATATGTAATACACACATCCAAAGTTATGGATGTGTTAATATATAATCTAATACGTATATGCTGATAATCTAATATGTATATGGATTAACAAGAATAAAAATATATGTATAGGCAGTTATTCTTATTAATCATTTTTAATCACCAAATTTGAATAAAGATTGATTTCTTCTGAAATATCAATCTTTTACTTTAATAATTAAATAAATAATTTTATTTTTCCATCAATACAAATTTTAATTTGCATCAAATGAATTGCATTAATTATCATCAACATTTAAGTTGTATACGATATAATTTTACAATTAATTAAATAAAAAATAAAGAAATTTTGAAACAGTATTCGATATTATAAATGCATCTATTTCGGCTGTATAAAATGGTACTCTAAAATAATAAATACAGTAATGTAAGTATGTAATGTAAAAGTGTAAAAATATGAGATTTAATAGGTTGAAAATCATGGAAGTTTTAAGTATTTTTTACCTATCTTGGAATGATGAAATTTTTACAACTTTTTATAGATTGATAATTTTTTAATTCAAAATTCAAACAAAATTTGTTTATGGGATGTGAAGATGAAATATGTTTTATAAATTCTATTTTTATATTATATGTATGTATGCTTATTTATTTATTATATACTCATGTTTATTTCTTGCATATTATTTATATTTCTGTTTTTCCGAATTTTAACATTTTTTTATCTTCCTTCGAAGGTGGATGTAGCTTGTATTATCTGAATTGCCCAGCATTTGATATCAAACTTGATACCCTTTGAGTAATGCTTGAACTTGACACCCTTGATCGGCTGGGGAAATATAAAAAATAAGGATGAAATTGATTTATAGATGCATTCACTTATTTAAACTGGTCAGTCGTGTCTGAATTACAGACATGTGAGAGCGAATTTGAAATTCCCCTTTTGGAAAAAAAGTTCCAAAAGTTCTAATAACATGTGACAATATATCATAATTATTAAAAAAATCAATAAAAATATAAAAAATTAAAAGCAAACCATCCTGATTTAAGAAAATTACTTAAAAGCAATTGGCCAAAGCTATCCTGGGAAATTACATTACTTTAACTTTAGTTCCCAGAACTTATCAGACATATTAGCATTAAATATATTTGCTAATATTACGCAACAATTTCAAGTGTTATTAAAGCTGTGTTTATCTTTTCAGGAATGTTTATCCATTTTTGGATAAAATACACAGTTGCTCCATCAACTTCAGTTTAAATGTTAAATTGTTGCTTCATTCTGAATAATATAGTTTAATTCTGGAATTCCATAATAGAGTCGAATCGTACGATGTCATAATCTAAAGACAGACGTCTTTGTGCGTGCCATTTAAGCATGTAGTTGCTACAGATTATACTGAATGGAATAAAACTCATGCATCTGTCATTTAAAATACTATGCTGCGTCTGCACTATTTTCAAAAAAGTTTTATTATTAAATAGTAGTAATAAAATATTTCACAAATTTTTACTTAATTATCCAGAATTATCCTAAACATTCGAAGATATTTTTTTGGGAATACATTAGACCTTTTAGATTTAATTTTTTTTTAAATTGACATTACTGGGCATATTCTTAATTCATTCATTCATAAAATTTAAAATGTAATTTCATAGGAAATTTAAGAGAAATTTATCAAATAGATTATATATTCAAACAATGTTTCTAAGATTTCATTCAAAATTATATTTGTGACATCAGCTAGTAAGAAGGATTCTAACGTAAATAGAAAATAAATAAATAAATTTGAGTAAAAAAAAGTTGTTTTGAAATTTGAAAATGAAATTTGATTTATTAATCAGTAAGTTTTGTGTAAATCATTAAAAAATTTTCGTTGTAGATTTTATATTAGTAATTTGTAGTTTTTGATCTGCAACAAAATAATTTAGTTGATAATGAACCAATTTGCCGAACTAGTTGTCAAGGTTCGATCTCACAAAGGATTGTTTGAGAATTTCAAATTATATTAATAATTTGCAAATATTTTTGTTAAATATTAATTATTCTTATCCATAAAATATTTGATCATTCATATGACATTTGAATGACAGTAAAAATTTAATTTTTAAAAATAATTTTAAATACAATTTTAATATGATAAATAACTATCTATTAATACTCTCATCATGAAAAAAAAATCCACGTAGGATTTTTATTCGTAAATATTAATAATAATTTTTTATTTATTAATATTTAATTACAAACAAGAAACATAATTAAAATTATAAAAATATTGGAATCAAAAATATATTGATATCTTGAACAATTAATAAATGCCCTGCATGCTTATAGGAACACAGTTTCATTAAGAAATCTGTTGGGAAATAAACTTCAAAATTTCGGATATCTTTTCTGTTTTTTTTTATTAATTTTAATTTAATTATCTTTATTTATTTATTAGTCAAAAGAATATTTTAACAATCATTCTTCGTGCTATGCGCCGATTACATAAATTAAGAATGATTTTTTTTTCAATACAATAACTTAAAATACAGACTTTTTAATAATAATAGAAAATATTTAATACCCTTAAATTCCTTTTTACAATTATTTAATTTAAAATTAAATTTCACCAATGATTCATTTAGCATATGAATAAAAAATCCTTTTATTGATAAAAATGAATGCTATTTTGATAACTATATTTGATAATAACTCATTAAATTTAAAATTATTAATTAAAATCATAAAATATCCAATCTCAACCATCTGATTTGTATGCTTACATACTTCTATCATACCGTTTTTAATTATATAAGCTATGCTGAAAGTTTGAAAATTATTTTCACGTAATTGACTGATGTTAATTGACTAATGAAGTTATTTTCACGTAATCAGTGAGCGAATATTCTACAAATATATTACTATTGCATCAGTTCATATCTCAAACTGAATTTTCCACACCACACCCTCCTTTGTATTTTTAAGAGCTAATAAAACATTAAGAAACTCTATTCAAATTCTATAAATAAAAGCTATGAGGAATTAGGCATTATTTTTATATATTAGTATAAAAGTTTATCAAAACCCGGTTTACTCCATTTCAAAGGACTCTAAAAAAGGTGCTACGATTGCGCATCTTGCCGAATTTCAAAATTAATATTTCTTACGAAAATGGAAATTTACATTTCTTTTCATCTATAACAGTTGTTATTATTTTTTTCTATTTTTCTAGAGTTGCTGAAATGCAATGTATCACTGAATTTGTCAGGATCAATTTCTCATCATTATTGAAGAGATTCAATACGTTGAATTTCTCAAACGTTATTGGTTCGAGAAAGAATTCAAAGAGATTGCATAAATGCCATAAATCTACCTGCAAAAAAATAAAGACAGCGTTAGTAGCATTATCAGCTTTCGAAAATTATGGATTTATTTCATTTTTTATTCTGATTTACATAATTCTGTTCATCATTGAGATTAACATATCGACAAGAAGGACCGAGGTTTAGAGTGAAAATACACTAAAATCTGGTGATCATGAATTCAGCTAAAATTGCGATTAAAAAAGATGCAATTAGATTAACACTCTTTCACTAACAGCTAAGAATATGACATACCAAGCAGGAGATAGGTTGATAATAACATTGTGAATTCTGACTCGGACAGGAGATGTATCTTAAACGAATTTCGGAATTATGAAATGTTCGACTTTCTGTCTTCCGATGATATCGGCGATTCAAGAAAAAGTTTTTACGCATTGTAAAGACAATAATGTTATGAATAACTTCGCCAACAAAGCTCCTGAAAAATAATGATGAAAAGGGATTTAGGCTCGGCATTCGGAAGGATGAACCGGATGAAGATTCTTAGGCGGTCTATGAAGTAATTGTGAACTATCATTTTACAAAACAGAGACAAACCATCATGAAACAAGCAAAAAAAAAAATGTGAATTGTGGCAACAGAGAACTCTTTCTTAGGTTTGTTAAGCGGCAAACTTTTAATATATTTGCTTCCGCTCGTATTGCTGACCATATATCTATCTACATATCCTAACGGATTCCATAAAGCAACGCAATTTTTTTTTTATATTAGCTGACCTTTTGTCTGTCAGTTACGTACTAATTTTGCAATCATTTTTTAAATTTATCTAACAATGTGCAACTTCCTGATAAGTTAAAAACTTGAATGTTTACACATAGCTCTAAACTGGTTGGCAATGCAATATTAACTCGATTTATTGTTTGTTCGGTACAAATTTTTTCATCGGGTCTAGTTTATAGGGAAGTTAGTTTAAAATCGATGGCAAAATTTCACACACACTAGACGAAAAAATTGAAAATACTTTTTTGATATACTACCTTTTTAAAAAGGACTAAAAAGTATAGAATAATTTCTTCTAGCCATCCTGTACAGATTTTTTATGCTATATTGAATGCCTTGAAAATGAATGATTTTGAATTTTTAACATTAAAAATTAATCGCTAAAATTGCGATTTTTGCTCAATTATGAGATTTTTATGTGAATTTCTTTAAAATTTAAGCAATGATTCAAATATTTTGACCGTTTCAATTTTAATTAATATTTTGAAATATTTTTTATTTGGATTTGAATTATTCCAAATAAAAAGAAGACTATCGTAAAAATAATGACTTTTATGACTTTCATCATTTTAATTTTTGTTTAAGTGAAGTAAAACTAGGTAGAAATTGATTTATTCAAATAAAAAAAAATCTGTAACTTAATATTCTGGCTCAATTGCCTTTAGTATGTATTACATAAGGAGATGCTTTTTGTAAAATTTTAAAATTTAAGCGGAAAATTGAAGAGAAAACCAAAATTCCTTAAAAATGACAGATAGTATGGTGATCAGCTATACCCTATACCCTTTCAGCTATACCCTATATAATGGTAAATAAAAAATATCTTAAGAATATATTAATTGTATATATTTTTGAGGAAAAGCTAATAACTTTCAAACCTTTTTTGTTATTATTTATAAACAATGTGTCGAAATTTAGTTGTTATGGCAGGATGAAAACCATGAAGATAAAAATTAGCTTTCTGCCAGATGAAGTATTTCAAAGTTAGTTTATCCAGAAAGTTTGTTTAACCCTTTCTGCTTAGCAGTTATTAATACTTTCAATTCTTGTTGGCAACATACCAATTGTTTTATTTCCTTCCAGGCGGCTCGTTTGACATTCAGAACGCTCTGCTGTCTTTAGGAAAACGAAACATCTTGAAATAAAATACCATCGAATGAGATAAAATTAGAGTAAGCCATGAAAAAATATTCGTTGTAAGAGAAAGACAATATTATTTTTATTGAACATTTTATATATGTTTGTTTTATATCCATCAAAATTATAAAAACTCTATTACGTTTTACATGCATCAAAAAATGGTTTAGAATAATACATTTTTTTGTGTAAAAATTTAATCGCATTTTGTAAAGTGAACCACTGTTAAACAAGTTTAAAATTGAAGAAAATTTAAGATATATGTTGAAATCTACAAATGTCATTATAAGATATTTTGATATTAAGCGTATTTTTTATTACTCTCTTTTTTTTTATTTTTTGGACATATTTACTTTTTGTTGCATTTTTTCCTTTTTATAAAAGTAATTTAGACGATCCAATAAAAAATACAATAAATAATTTTAAAAGTTCGGAAAAGAAAAGAAAAAAACATTTTTCAAAATGTACTAAGTTAGAGAATATCCATTTCTAAACAATTTTCTGGTATTTGAAATGCGTTAATGCATATTCTCTAAAATATTTTGAAACTTCAAATTTCGATAGTCATGTATTTTGTGTTGTTTTAAAAGCATTCCGCAGTTATGTATAGCTACTATACGCCTCTTTAATTTTCTGTCATCAATATTGAACTTCAATTATAAATATGAAATTATTAGGCTTAAAATTAAACCATTAACATTCTTACTGAATAGATGCGCGTTCGTAACAATTACAATAATAGAAATTAGAATCATTCAATATCGAAGTTCTGTATGAGTGCGGAATATGTTTAATTTTTAAATAATATATTGGAGGATTAATCAATTAAAATTTCTTTGGTCCAATAAAAAGTATTAAGTGTACTAGAAAAAGAAAACACAACGTTAACTAAATAGGAACTGATATTTTTTTGTATAACTAATTATTCGGGAGGAAAGACAAGCAGTAATTAAAAATACATGAGCTTTAAAAGTTTTATATTAGTACTTACATTTGGAGTTAAGCATTAACTGTGCCTGCGACGGTATTCAAAAATTTTATTTGAAGTATATTTTAATTAGAAACTTACACAATACTGAAAAATAATCCAAAATTTCATTTCTTGGTCATCAACAATGGGAGAAAAAAATCAAGATGAAATAAAAATAACAGCAATGAAAATGGTTTGAGTTTCATTAATGCAACAAAAACGTTGGTATAAAATATACTAACAAACAGATTTAAAAATTAATTAAAATTAGACAAAAAATTATTACAAATAAATTAATATAATCAATTTTTTTTTTAATTTTCAGGAAAATTTTGTTATATAGAAAAATGTCGAAATTTTTTTAATTAAAAAAATACTTTCAAGTACACTTTCTAATGATATCGGCGCCATGTTTTGGAACTATAAGTCTAAAAATCTATGAGGAAAAAAGCCAACACACATATTGTCTTTTATTATTATTACAGATTTTAAAAGAATACGTTATAAGTATTTTATCTTATGTACTGTAAACAATAATCATGAAACTGTGTTTTATTTTGCAATTTATTTTTTCGTGGTCATAAGTGTGGGTGGCTGTAAGACGCATTTTTCATGAATAGATAAAATAGCGCATTTTCAGGCAAAAACATTAGTATGCTATAAAACATTCAAAAAATCATTATAATAAAATTGATCCGTTTCTTATTACGTAGTATAAAATTGCTTAAAAAATCAAAACAAATAGAATTATTAAGACATTTTAATTTTTATCATTATTATTGTCAGAAATTATAATGACGTATTAAAGAGGCTAAGAAATTCCGTTTAAAATTGACCTTTACTGTTATATCATATGGATAAAAAATTCATTATATTTTAAACAAGATTCAATATTTCATTTTGGAATGATTACCCATGAAATTTACTAAATTAGTTTCTTTGGTTTTAAATTTAGCATATATAAGCTAATATAATTTTATATCAGGTTACAAATTTAATCTGAAGTATACACATAAAAATTGTTTGGGGTTATTTGAATTTTTTTCTAAATCAATAATATTATTTTAATTTTATTAAATAAACTTTATGTTAGTATCAAATTTGTGAAAAAGAATTATTAGCAATAATCCTTCAATACAATCTAAGGTTGTCAATCAAGAATACCCGCTCAAAGATTGCAAAGGTATGAGTTAGCATACAACTAATTTTGTCATTAAAAAGATTTAAAATAACAGTAACGTTGTTGTAAAATTGCATATGAATTATTTACTTTTTTCTATGGAACGAATGAGCATGTGAAGTTTTAAAGTCACTCAAAAAAAATGAAAAATTTGTCAGGAAAGTTGTAATTAATTTCTGATTGTCTATTAATTTTGATATGATTTAAAAATATTTTTTTGGTATTTTTAATCCAGTTTCAAAGTTTAAAAAATTCACATAAAAAACAGAATTTTATTATTATAAAACTTCTTTTGAACATAATTCATTTCTATTTGATTCATTCCTTTAAAAAATATTACAATTCCGAAGGTATTTTGAAATAAATCAAAAGGGCATAATTTTTAGTGATTTAATTATTAATAAAGTAACAAATAATTTAATTAACTTCCAAAATCATGCAGCATGACAATTAAAAGTAACAAATGTATAATGTTTTTAATCAAATTTAAATGTGGCATTTGTTAGCAAACTTTCTTTTTAAAAGAAATAAAAACCAAATAGAATGATTACGATGAGGATAATTATTTTAATTTCCTTATAATAAACTGATTGAATCCATCTTAATGTATCCAGTAATAAAGATCGTTTCTTTTTATAACCTATTTCATGATTTAAAAAAAAATCAAGAAATATGGAAAATTGTATAAAATTATTGGAAAAAGTTATCGTCACAACAGTGCGGTAATAACCATTAAATATTATTCAATATTCCAATAGTAGAATTTTCAACTCAATTTCAGAGAAGTTAGAATTTTGGGGTAATAGAATTTCGAAACCACCACTCGTGTGCTAAAATGTTATACGCTATAACAAATAGTTTAGTACATTTTGAATCAAAATTCTGTAATACATCATTCCCGTTAGAAAGTTTTTTTGTTTTTTTTTCCGACAGACCTTTTAAATTTTGTGATTCATTCTTGTGTACAAGAAAAAATATTTTCATTATAAAGTGAGGTTAAAATTTTAAAATGATTATATATTTTTAAGATAGAATAATTCATTTATCCCTCCTCCCTCTTCTAAGAATAATTTCTGAATTTTTGTCTCTTTAACTTAAGAGACACCCTTAAGAAAACAAGCTACTACTTCTACACCATGCAACACCAGGTCTGAGCTAGGAAGAAACCGAGTGTCCTGTTGCTTTGCCGACTTTATTGCTCTATCTTTTAAGAGAAGTAAGAATGTATCCTCCAAAGGGGTGGGCGCGCAGAGGCGGGCGATAAAGAGCCATATCATGCAGCCCGGAGCGATCGGTAGATCGGCGCCAAGGGAAGAATACGGATCGAAAACCGTCGCGACGTGGGGTCACTCCACTTGCGTAACAGTCATCGCAGGAGCTCCGCCCACTCCATCATGATTGGCGGAGAGGATGGCACGAGAGCAAATAGAATTAGACCCGTTATCACGTTGCTAGATGGAACGGGGGGGGAGGTGAAAAAGTGGGGTCACAGAGCGAGATGGAACAGAGAGAAGGGGGATAGCTCCCGCCGCTATTATGGTGATGCTTTTGCCTCCATAACTTAATTTACATTCTCAACGAGCAATGTGTGATTTGGAAGTAAGTAGGAGGGTGCAGAAGGGGGGGGGGACTTCGCCTATGAGATCCAGATGGGGGAGGAGGGAGACTTAAAAGAGATAGAGAATATGCCAAAAGGGGGTGTTTTGGATGCTGTCAAAACTTGTGTTCGCCGTTATGCATGGGCCATACAAAAGCTACTGCTCTTCGCAGCTTTTCTAAAAAGCTAGGGGAGAAAGCATTATGCGTTTTTCTTGTTGCGGAGCTATTCTTCGCTTGCTTCTCTTTTCTCTTTTTTCAAAGTTGTGTTGCTGGTAGCTTAGTTTTATAGTTGCGCGAAGGAGAGCTCTTGTTTGTTTATTTCTTCTCATTGACGCAGGGCAACGCGAGGCGTTTTCATCAGGTTTCCGCTCCCGCTGTCTGTCTCGCTTTCGCGCTCTGTTTTATCTGTGCACAAGGTATCAGATTTGGAAAAGCATCGCCTTGTTTATTCGAGTTCTGTTCGAAATACAGAACAGACTCGTCTCTTTCGAAAACTACGCACTTTTTTAACTTTGTGCTTTTTTATTCTAAGTTCCTAGTTTTTTTTGGGGGGGGGGGGGGTTGAAATGTTTCTCAAATGAATGTATGATATTCCAGAGACAGAAATTCCTGCCCATCAGCAGCTCTAACAATTTCACAGATCGAAATATCAAAATAGTAATTAATATGAAATTCAAAATTGAATTGGCTTAATTTAATGTAAATTATTTATTGATTATCACGATTCGGAGAATTCATTTGGGGTAGAAAATTTGAATAAGCTATTAGTTTAAATTAAATCAAAATCGATTTTTATTGTTGATAATAATGTCAAATTGTTGTCCAAATATTTCACAAAAACTTAAATAAACTATATAATTAACTATAAAATTCCGAAATGAAGAATACATAAAACAAAAACTAAACAAAGACAAAAAGGAAATAACTTCTTTATTTAAAAAAAATCGATGTTTTAATTTCGGTTTTCTATTTGAAGCTGACTTCTGCGTGTTTAAAACTATAATTTAATTTTAGACACATATAACGAGCTAAAATATCTTCTCATTATCCCCTGAAACCTATTTTAACGAACAATTAGACAACGTGCATTTTTGCAATATTTCTGATAACGAATGCCTCAAAGAACATCAGTAAGAAGAAATGTAGTATGTAAAATTCTTTAAATTGCTTCTCATTAATGTTCGTAAGTTTTGTCACTGGAAAGATAAATACAACATATTAGTAAACCTAATAATTGCAGGGAGTAACAGTGATCTCGTCAAGCGAACTGATGAGATCGATCATTGGAAAGAATTTGAGGTTGAGATGTTTGAGCTTTGATGCACCTATGAAAGATTGTTACCGAAAAACGGGGCGTCAGTTACGCCTACATGATATCCTTTTCCGTACAACATAATTGATTTCGTTTTTTTTTTTTTTTTTTTTTTTTTTTAATGTTTCAAGGATACAGAAAATTAAGCTGTGGTTTTTTTCGTGAAAATAGTATTAAGAAGTGTGTAAATCCGTTATTACAAATAAGATCCATTGCTATTTTTTGTTACTCTCTTTAGATACTAAAACAACATTTCTATGCTAATAAATTATCAAAAGACAGCCATCCTAATTAAAGAAAAGCCCTGCAATGAGATGGTTTCTAGGAGAGACCACACGTTCCTGAAATATTTTTCTTTTTAAAAAAAGACAGAATTATTCACAATTCAAAGAACAAGATATCAAGAATTTATCACAAAAAATATGCAAGAGGTATACGTTATACGTTACCATTACTGTGATTAATAATTCTCAATTATTATACATTATTTTTCTTAAATATAAAGTAATGGGATTAAAGACGAAATCATTATTTTTGCCTTCTTGTCCACTAACTGCATTCATCAAATTTCACTAATTTCTTCATTAAAGCGATCATTTAAAGTAAAATTTGCATAATAGAAATTTTCTCCAACTGATTATGTTTGTCAGTTAATTCCTCAATTCATCAAGTTGAACTTATTTCAATCAGGTATCAGACAGTCTAAAAAGTTCAAAAGCAAGGAGTTACCGAGTATATGCCATCCATCTACTCGATATATATATGTATTAAAAATAATTGTAATTTTTACTGTCCAAATGACGTTAAAATATTGAAATACATTTATTTCAAAAACGGGCCAAATCAGTTTTTCGCAAATAGTTAAATACTTTAGACTGATCAATCTGGATTTTTTCCGTTCTACATGTTCAAAACAAGTTTCCGACTCTTGATTGCAACAAGTTTCCTTCATTTTATTTTTTATATATATATAGATTTTTTATATAAAATATACTTGTGTTCCCCCCCCCCCCTGTCTTTTTTTTCTTTCAAGTTTGTGACAAGTTGGAAGACAAATGATTCACTGATACTTTAACAAATATCTGCTTCATTTTTGCATGTGTTTGCATTTATTTTTCCTATAATTATGGCAATAGTCTAATTTGATCCCAAAATAGAGCTCCTTTGACCTTGGTTCATCAACCAAAAGAGCAAGACTTTACTCGAACAGTCTAGTTATCAATTGTACCCGCTTGATCCAAGGTAAAATCCGGCTGAGAATTTTGGATTGATGAGAAAATTACACCTTACAGCAACGAATGTCACTGAGTGGGAAAAGAAAGAAGAAATATGTACCCCGCAAAGGCTTCCTGTTCATTGTATCATCGATTAACTAACTCTAAAGAACAGTCTTAACAGTAAAAGAAAAAAAAATCAATGAATTAC
Organism: Argiope aurantia; assembly: GCA_026543865.1. Taxonomy (NCBI): domain Eukaryota; kingdom Metazoa; phylum Arthropoda; class Arachnida; order Araneae; family Araneidae; genus Argiope; species Argiope aurantia. The sequence goes on along the minus strand of JAPMOR010068767.1, from coordinate 27,376 downwards.
ATTAAAGAAAAGCCTGACTCTTTTTTGGCGCTCCTTGGCGCCTTATTGCTTCAGTATTTTCTTTTTTCTTCTTTTTAATTTTTATTATTAACTAAAAATCTTGTGCACTTGTTACCAGTTTTTAGCTGGAAAAGTTTTCACATTCCAAATGGCGTCAAATATAGTTAACCGTGATCCCAAAAATTATAAAATAAATAAGAAACAGTAGTATTAGCTACAGAATACTAAAAGGAAATAAATTTAAAACTTGTTATTTAATTATTTTACTTTTTAAAACATCTTCTAGGTCAAGGTAATTTTCTTAGCTATTTCTTCTTGGAAAATGTTGTTAGACATATCATTTGAGAATCTTTACCACCCTGCATAAATTTAACATTATTGTTTAACTTCCATGGACCATAAGACAAAATACTAGTTTGATTTTTAAAAATATTTTCAGATTTTTTTAAACTTTACTCAGAGTAAAGCCAGCACTTCTTGGATTAAAGTTTGATAAGCAAGACTTGTTTCAATCGGTGCTGAAATCAATGAGGCTCCTTGCAGAAAGTGAACGAATCTGGAATGTCCTGTAAAAAAATTATTCCATTACTGTAAGGCTTGTTGAATGGAAATATTTCTTCTACAGTACATAAGGCATTCAGGACAACTGCAAGCAAATATCTTAAAAATGTCCTTTAAAAAATATCGCTGCTCGAGGAGAAAACATAAATTTTTTCCGCAATCAGGCTTCTATATAAGAAGTTTTACCAGTTTGTTCCTTAAATTTTGATATTTTTGATATTTAGTCTCAAGAAGTGTAACTCACAGAAGCTTCACTTTTTGTCTGGAGATTCAGTGTAAACTGTGAAAGAATTTCCTGAAAGCATCCTTCAAAGAGACACCACTGGTCAAGGGAGAAAATATTTCCGTTAACAAGCTTGTATATAATTACCGGAATACTAGAAACTTCTTAAAGCTTCTTCTATCATACTTTTACATTCATAATGTTTAGTCCTAAGAAATGTAATTCACTGAAGCCTTCACTTTCGAGGAGAGTAATCGGTGTAAACTTAGTTGAAAGGTTTCAGATCAATTGTAAAAGAAATCAGTTGAAGTAAGTTTACTATATTGATGTGTTCCGGTAAAGGATTAAATTTACGCCCCTTTCTGTATTCATTCTTCCTTCCTCTCGAACAACAAATATTTAAATTTTAACAGTAAAAAAGAAATTTAAAATGTTCTATATTTTTAAAGACTTTTATTATTCTTTGAGTGATGTAGCAAGCCTCTATTGAAAGTTATTGTACGATTTCCGGGACGTTTTTATGCGTTACACAAAACTTTGCAACTCTGTTTCTCAAACACAATCAGTACGTATTTCTCCAACAACAACAACTCTGCACTGGATTTTTTCTTTCTTTTTTCTTCAAAATGTGCATTTAAAATATATACATTTTTATTCATGCTTTCTTAGACCTGTGTAACGAAATCTAATTTCAACTTCAAAGAAAAAGATGGAACGTTTTGACTCTTTTCGCTACAGCTTGATCGCTACATTTTTGCTGCGAGTTCTTTCGTTAGCAACCCTCTCAAAAGGTCGCCAAAAAATCTTCTTTCAAAAGTTTAATGGCGATAAGTTGTGACTCCCCTCTAATGGCTCCGAGTGAAAAGCTCCGAAAGATGCTTTTAACGTTTCAGGACTCATTTAAATCACGCTTCTGTAAAACGGTGGATCGGATTCTTAAGGGCCTTTGAAAAGGCAGCCAAAGTTTCTTGGAGGCCGGGAAACACGCCTTTTTTCCTGCTTTTTTGACTAAGAAGACTCGGATGCAAGAACTCTTCTTTCAACATGATGACTGCAAAGCCACGCATATATTTTGAAAAACTTAAGAGCGCCTAAGTGGAATTCAAATGGTTTGCGAATTCACTCAAAAGTCTTAACTGATAAAAGGCGCGCAGAGATGCATCAAGTGTGAAAACGCAAATTGAAAGTGTTTATTTACTTGGTAACCGTGACTTCCGAAACAGTCATTAAGACACTTATAATCCGGCTGGAGCGGTCGCTAGGAACAAACACGTGAAGCTTGTTTTTCAACTATTTCAATACGGAACAGTTTATCTCCATTTGGCTTTTCGTGCTTGTATACTTGTTGCGAAAATTTTCTTTTATAACTTTAGAATTGCTCTGCACTTTGATTTATTTATTGGGAAATAGAAATAACTTCATTTTTCCTGTGATTTGAAAAAAGATTTTTCTTATTGGAGCATGTTTGAAAAATAGGATTCAATCACACTCAAGATTTTGATAGAAAATCTAATGTGCGACATGTCTATCAAATTCTTAAGTTGACTCTTGAAGCATATTGCACTCTGAGATGAAGACATAATCCACAAAGATAGTTAATATTTAATAATTTTAATTAGCTTTTTCTATAATTGTTGTTGTTTAACAATCTCATCTTTTCACGGATAGAAATATATATAGATCAAAAGAATCAGATAAATTCTATGACTTATAAATAACTGTAGTTAAACATTCCAAACAGCACATCACGCTTTTAGATGCTGGTTTATTTATTTGATCCAACGAATTAAAAAGCAGAAAGATTGTTTTCCTTAGTTTAAATATCTATGAATCAATTTCTTTTCACTTCTTAATAAATTTGTTTAATCAATTATTTGAACATTACCATAAAGTATTTCAATAACAAAATAATGGATTTATTATTATTCATAATGGACAATAAAATAATAACAAAATAATGGATTTATGATTATTCATAATGGACAATAAAATAATAACAAAATAATGGATTTATTTTTTTATAAATCATACATTTATTTTCCTCCTTCCATATTATTTTAATTACAATAATTAGCCTTAAGGGTTTTTTTAGCACAGCCTTTATAAAATTTTATAATTATCAAAACAACTAGATGGAGTTTTTTCCCCTTTGTTTCTTTTTTTTCTGTTACTTCAAAATTTTACAGAATTTTAAAGAAATCAATATTTATAAATCATGATTTTATTTTATTATTTAGTTCTTTTAGCCTTTAATTGTTTAAATTAGAAGAATACGGGGTTCAATTCATTTCTTAGTGAAAATTGAAATTTATTGATTAGAAGTATGCATTTGCAACTATAATTTATATCAATGTGCAAATCAAATCCTTTTAAATTATAATTTTGAATATTAATTCTTAAAATAAGCTAACTTCTAGGAAACATAAAAATTATTATAGCAGGCTTATTAAGCCTAAATTCTTTAATTCGCATGCACATTAACTTTGGGATCTTCATTCAGTACGCATTGAAGGTTTCATATTAATGCTATTAATACATTAATACTCTCTGCTACACGATCCCAGCTTGCACAAATGTGAAGTTGTCCGTTATCTATTTTTCTCCTACTGCTTCGAATATTTTCAGTCTCAAAACATAACATAAACGCAAAATTCAAAAAGAAATAATAGAAATAAAAAGAAAGTTTATCATTTAAACAAAAAATGTTAAAAATGTTTTGTTTTCAAAAATCCTTCAGAAGCTACGATAAAAAAAAATGATCATATTGTTATATATATATGATTCGATGTACATAAAAGCTGATATTAAATAATGCAGAAAAATTTACCCATACCAAATAATATTGAACTGATTCCAACTCTTGTAATAGAGGTACGATAGTTCCACAACTTTGGTGTGTTTTTCGCAGCACAAAACTCGCCAAAATCGATCGGAAACCAAGAAAAAAGATAGAGAAAGGACGAGATACAAGACTAAAAAGACGCAATCATTTTATGAGATGCTTGGACCGAGAATTATTATTTTCTCTCATCTCTGATTTATTGGGAATAAAAATCCGACTCAAATAAGCAGAGGAAGGGAAAAAGAAAACAACCGGGAAAAGCACCTGGAAATCGATGAAGAGAAGCTCGCATTCGAGCTGAGCGTGTGAAGTCGCTTATTTATGGGTCGGAAACTCCTACGTCTAACTCTCCAATTACAAGAGAAGCATCTGATGCAGGTATGTGTAAGATTTTTCGATGCAGCGAGACAGGGGCTTCTTAGAGAGGTGGGGAGATTCTCTAAAGCCTTCACATTGCTGACATTCTTGTAAGGTTCCAGGACCTATAAAATGATCATTTTGAATACATACTACTAGCAGTGGCGCGTCAACTTAAACTCGAGCAATGCTGCCAAAAAATTCATCAAATAAAATATAACTTTATAAAAAATAGTTCCACATTTTAAATAGCTCAAAATTCTTTATTGCTGCAATCTGAATTGTATTTTAGGAAACTATTGACATATCTTATTTTCGATATATTGCTTCTCTTTAGAATATGAGTTACCTTCAGCATAATATGAAAGAGAAATGAGAATCAATTAATCGCGCATTTGACGATGCACTTAACCTGAACTACAATCCGAGTATCAGAAAGCCTCTACTAAACTCATTGTGAAAAATGTTGATTTCCCTTTCCAATGTTTCATTATGCTGATCAAAACTGGAAAACAGTTTAAATCCTTAAATAATTATTGAAGTTGGTCAGTAAAGAAATATAATTCTTCAAACATTTTGCTTTTTACATATGAAAAACAATTTCATAGCTGCACTCATAAACAAAACCTTGATAATCAGCAAAAAATTTGAATTAATTAGTAGTGAATATTGATTGATGTAGTTAAATTGTTTACTAAAAGATGACTGCCTATACTGAAGTACGTATTAATGTTCAAAGGAATGCTATGACCAAGATACAGCAGTTTATTATTATTTATTCATTTATTAATAACTGCATGTATACACATTTGGCATGATACGTATAGGTTGAACTAATATGAATCTTATGCGTCTCTATACGTCAGATTTTTCGCTAATTTGCTCAATGTTCCTTTTTATCTTCTTAATTTGTAATTTCGTATTTTCAGAAATACAAGTATTAACTTAAAACTTTTATGACTATTTTTATGGGAATTAATTCACATAATTTATATAGAATTTTGTTTTCTTTATGTTTAGAACAACATGACAGAATCAATGGCCCTTACGCCCCTCATTTCATTAGATATGAAACAATTTTTTTTTGTCTGCTTTAACTAAATACAAAATTGAGATGTATATGTAAATCAAAATCATTCTCACAATTCTAAAGTGAATTGGTTAAAAAAAATAAAGCAAAACAAATAATGCCAAACTTATTAGATTGTATAAATGAAAGGTATGCTTTTTATCGCTGTTAGTGGAGGGCCAAAACGATTTGTAATTTTTTCCTCCTCTCTCTTTTGTTACAGTTTTTATGACTCACGTCCTTGTTGCGGATATATTCCTTTTAAATTCGATGCTATTTACCATTTCAGTGATTTTTTATTCGAACAATAGTTTACATCCCCGAACAGTACGTGTTTAAAAATAATTTTTATTTTGTTGTCATCATATTTCAGTTATGTAAATTAATAGAATCGGAATTATAAAGTGGCCACGATAGATTAATTCAGTTACATGTTCACTTGCTGACAAAGAATTGAAACGTGCATGGAAAGTATCGAAAACGTGATACGTTGTGAATTTTACAGAGGAATAGTTTATCAAATAGTATAGATGCAGCAATGTGCAATTAAAGAGTAAAACTTTTTTTTATATATATAAATCTATTTTATTTTTTTAAAGACATTTTCTTAGTGTTTTAACAATTCTTGCGATACTTCTTGTTTCAATAACAAAAATCCAATTTAAATTCATATTTTTATTTTTATTTAAAAACGCAGAAGTTTCAATAAATTTTTTTGACTAGATTCATGTTTAAATTGAATATATTTGAAAAAAATATATATATGTCACCATCAAATCATATAACTGTAATAAAATCAATATTTATAAATCTCCTTTTTAGTTTTGTTATTATGCTACGAGAACTGAAGTAATACACAAAGCCCAACTGATGTACTGGAATTTCCATTATAGAATATTTACGTTTATTAAAAACCTATTTTGTCATTTAATATTGCGAATATGTGGTTTCCGAATATGTGTGTGCCATTTAATATTGCAATCTTTATTCATTTCGTAATGTAACAAACGAAATATCTCGAGCTAATATTGCTTTACTAACATTCAGAAAACTTCTATGAGATAAACAAATTGAATCAAAACGCGTTCCAAAAATTGAAAACAATTATTTACCTTAATTGTAAAAAACACTTCAATCAATATTTAAGATATTATATAACAATTTAAATTGTGCCTTTTTATGCAAATGTATCTGCTATAGATATTACATCAATGCATATGTTGCTATGAAAGACTGAATTTAGAGAATGTTTATATTCTCCGGTGTGTCAACATTTGCCAAATAAATCAGTGATAGTGAGAATATTTAATTATATTCTTATACAATCAGCCGATATAAGTCGGCAAATGCAAATTATTCTGGCGAGAGGTGAAACGAAAAGCCGAGAAAAAAGCAGCCAGAAGAACGAACGTAAGTTATAGCAACAATTAAGATCGTTGTTCTCTAAATATATTGTTGTCATGATTTTCTTCTCTCCTTTTTAAAGTACTATTCGTTTCAGGTTAATCAGTTTATTAAATTTTGCTACTTAAGCGTTCTCCTACTCTAATATAGTATGTCATAAATTTTAATAATGATGATTAAAAATTACTATTTTATATTAACATAGAAATATATTTTTTATTTGCCATTTATCATTGAAGCATTCCGAATGTTGAAAAATGCCAGTGTGAATATTTCGAGCACATACTAAGCAGCTTTGAGAATGCTGACATTTACCGGACAATATCAACTGTTTGCGATTTTTCACAATAAAACATTTGTTCTTTCTAATAACAAAAAGAAATCTTTACAACTGTATATTAGAAGGATTAAAGAAAGAAGGGACAAGAAAATTAAGGAATTTGTCTTTAAATAAAACGTCTTTTGATTTGAGATTTTTTATAGAGAGAATTTATAGTGCCTCTGTATATCTGTGGTAAATGCATGCGCCATGCATATAGTGAGGCATATGCAGGCTGGCGATTCTTCTCCAAATACAGCAACCCTTGCAATCTGGAAAAGCGTTGACAGCCCGCTGGCTCTAGTGTTGATAATGATGTGTTGGGGGCCCGGGCACATAATAGCCGCCTGAATGACATGTTGGCACGTCGCCCCATTAGGGGCCCCTCCCATTCCACCGCCCTCCTCTCCCCCCTGCCATTTGTCAGCTCCCCATCCAGTTGTGACAACCCTCCTTTTATTGTTGAAGCATACTCTTGTGGTCAACATCCAACCGGAGGGGGGAGGGGACAAGGTGTTTCCTTCCCCCACCCTTACCTGTCAGCTAACAAACCGCTGGGAAGTGCCTTTGTCAGAATATTTTCGCTCGGCGGTCTTTGTTTACAAGACTCGGAGCTCTTGGAGAAGAGAATGTGACTCTTATGACAGGTCCTGGATACTTAAATAGCAATCCTGTCCCCAACAAGCGGCATGGGTGACAATCTTTTGCATAAAGTTTTTTTTTTTTTTTTTTTCCTTTCCCTTGCCGAGTGAAGGGTTCCATCTGCGGTTTGACGTAATTACATTACAAGCCATCTTTTCAGGAAAACAGTCGCTAAAAACACGAAAACTGAGCGCGGTGTCTCTTCAGTTTGGCGAATTAAAAATAAAATAACGAGAGGTAGTTTGTTAAAAGACTCCCTAAAACATGGTTTTTCTTCTTTGCTTTATTCAAATTAGTTCTTCTTTATTAATTTTAATCTAGTTTGGAAGCCTTTTTTTTTTCTCTCGCTTAGGAGGCAGGCTGATAATCAGAAGGACGTTAACTATAAAAAGAAATTTTCCTTTCGTTCCAGTAAAATCATATCCCAGGAAATGTGTTTCGTCTTTATTAGATTTGTGCAGTCTTGCAGCTAGCTGTCAGGCAAATCAGATTGGAAACTTTAAGTAAATATTACCGCATTTCTTTCTTTCTTTTGTTCTTTTTATTAAGAGTAAACGTAGTATTAAGTTGAATACTATCAATAAGAAAATCTGCAGGAATAGGGGAAAAAATTTTGAAAAACTAAATCCTATCAGATTTGCGCTTTTGACAGCTTTCTTATTAGAGCGAGTATTAATCTACGTTTATCAATGCTTTTCATCTTCGTTTATTTGTAAAAATGATTTTGCTTTTAAAAAATTGCGAAAAATGAACCTGGGCGGCTATCTAAGAAATGGATATATATCTACCATAATATTCCACTTCAAAAAACTACTGCTTATTAATAATAAGAAGAAATTATTACTGCCAAAAATGATTTTAATTTATTCTTATATTTTTGAAAATTATGTTATTTAGCATCTAACCATTTAGTGGATATTTTGCTTCATATCACCGTCAAAAATATTTTCATTTCTTCTCATATTTTTCAAAATTATGTTACTTTTCATCTCATAAAATTAGTAGATATTTTGATTCATATCACCGTCGAAAATTATTTGATTTCTTCTTATATTTTTGAAAATTATGTCATTTAACGTTAAATAAACTTCATATATATTTTGCTTTATATCATCGTCAAAAAGGATTTTAATTTCTTCTCATATTTTTGAAAATTATGTCATTTTACATCTAATAAACTTCGTAGATATTTTGCTTCACATGTAGTGAAGTGTTCGAAAACTATACTTATTATGTGACGATTTGAGGTAATTTTTTTTAACCCACTTAGCTATTTTTTCTCTGTCTAAAAACATTTTCTCTCAAAAATTTTTACCTGAATGTTTTCTTTATTTCACTTTTTTTAATTCCATTAAATTGTTAAATAAATAAAAATAAATTTACATAGAAAAAATTAAAATTACCTCATATTAAGAAAAGAGGTATTATATTATTTTTCCTAATATTCATAATTTCTAATCTTATAATAATAACACACCATATAAAAACAATTTTGAAGTTGACTGTAAGTTTTCTTTCCTTCGGCCTGACCACATTTTAGAGAAAATAGTTAAATAATCATAATCATTTTATTAAGCACAACCCTCATATTTCAATATCAAATATTATTTATTCTCAAATTCGAAAAATTCTTAATTTTTAGTAAAGAAGAGCAACTTAATGCTCCTTGAAATTAATTTTATAAACATAAAAAATGAAATTTCATTTTTCAAGCTTCAGTTGTAAATCACTTCTTTTAAGACTTACAATTAAAAAAAAAGTGAAAGCAAATATTTCTCTGCTAATATTGAGATGAAAGAGGGGGGGG
>JAPMOR010068767.1:0-18142 GCA_026543865.1 Argiope aurantia | reverse complement strand
GTGCATTAATCAATTCTTAATAATAATGAATACTGACTTTCTCCATTTTATACACTCAATAAAGCTAGTTTAGGTTTCCCCTTCACTTCGCCAAAGATACAAACAATGTTGAAATCAAAAATCAAGATGACTGGCTATAAGTGTTTTACAATATTATTTATTTGGTCAGCCGTCTTGTTTGGTGACTTCACGTTGTTAGTATCCTTAGCACACTAAACTAGATTTCAATCAGATTATTCTTCAGTTTTGAATTTTTCACTCGTTTTCCTTTTATTGATGAATTTTAACTTTCCGATCTTGCTAATCTTGGACCAAACATCGCCTTTTATATGATAATCATAAAGATTTTGCCGATTCAGAGATTTTTTTTTTCTCGCCATCTAAGAACGGATCAAAATCGTGAAATCATATAGTTTCTTTCAAAAAAAAAAAAAAAGGTAAGTGGGTGAGAAAGAATATTAATATAATAAAATAATCAATACATAACAAAGCTTGATTAGAAACATCATCACCTCATATAGAATAAATAATTATTATAAGATTTCAGCCATTTCGATGCCAAGCCTGATACTTTTACTATAAAAACTCAATGTTTTTAATAATCATTTAAAAAGAAGTTTTCTTATCAATTTTTCCATACTAGTTTTGATTCATGTTACATTTTTTAAAACAAATTTGTATCTTGAAGAGGGCAATAAGTTTTATAAATATGTAGAATTTTTTTAAATTTTCCTTTCCTAAAAAAATTAATCTTTTCAAATTTACTTTAAAATTGGCTAAATCGGAATTTACTTATTCGACAAGAAACAATAAGGACTCTTTTGCAATATCATTATTTCCCTTTGCTGATAATAAATTTTAATATTACTATTTTTTTTAATTTAATGTGGGAGAAAAATATTAATGAGTAAATTCTAGAAAATATTTTCGCGTTAAAATTTTCTTTGAAATTGATCCCATAAATTAAGTATGAACGTTTATCAGATTTTGTTCCAAAATGTGTTATTGTCATAAATATAAAGGAAACAATTTTTGCTAATATATAAATTTTAATAAGTTTATTATTACATTTTTAACTCAGAGAAAAGATTTGTACTTTTATGTACCACAATTTATGTATTTTTCTTATAATTTTATTGTTATCATTATTACGTTTTACATTGAAATGCATTCATACACAAATAAATTCTCATCTTTTCAAGACTTTTTATGAAAAAAATTCTATCATCTAGGGTATATAAAACTGCATCTGGCATTAAATAATTTATATAGGTGCCTAGTATTTTGAATGTATCATTTTTTCCATTTTTTTTTTTTTTTTTCGTTGTTATCGGCTTACAAATATATTCATTTTTGCAAATCGTCATATAGTTGTTAAAGTGAGTTAGTTACAAAAATAAGAAGGTCGGTAAATAATCATTAGCTTAAAATTTCATCTTCATAAAAGTTAAGTTTGTAGTTGAAATAACTTCTCAAAAGCTTTAAAACACTGAAACTGATGTTTCAATGACTCTTTTTTTTTTTTTAATGTTCTGAAGCGAACAATTTAAGAACTATGCAAATGAATTTCAGAATTTGGAAAAGCAGGATAACACGAAAATACCTTGCAAGTAAAAATGTTTACAAAATGCGTTGCGTTTCAGAACAGCGAAAATGTTTACTACCCCCTTTCCCCCTCCCTGGCTTTTTTTTTCATTCTAATTTTCGCTTAATTAATGCTAAATTTATTTATTTACTATTCGAAACCATTTATTCATTAAATCTTTAGGAGGAAATTTTAGAATAAAACAATATTCATTTAATTTTGATTTTGGAGAATTTTACTTAATGAAAGAAAGCCAAGAAAGTTTATATTTTTTTCTATTAATCTTGTATAGCTTGATATTCTTATAATTATCTTTATTGTCAATTTCAATTCTTATCGATAGTACATGGAAATCTAAGAGTGATCGTATTATCGATAAATGATTTTCGCATCATAGGGTTATACGAGAAGCTTCAATAAATTAAATAAATACCGTCTTATATGCATAAATTTTTATTGCACAAATTATGGATTATTTCAACTTAAAATTCGGTTATGTTCCAAGCATGCCCATTATTTTAAGATTCCTAGGAGAATTTTCAAAATTACAGAAATTTCGAATGTTTGGTAAGTTGATGCATCCATAGATTTTTTCTCCCTTTTAACTTGAGGCATTTTTGACAATAATTTATTCACTCATTTTATGAATGGTCGAATCACCAACATTGCGTGCCTCCAATATCTATTTTTTATCATCGATCTCAACATTTTTTTTATTTCCAATGCACGACAAAAGAGGAAGTCCTCCTACTACTCATCTTCTGGGGATGGTTTATCTCCAGCAGGGCTTTTCATCTGGTATCGGGCTTGGTATGAGGGTGTCCCGTGTGAAAAAGTGCGTTATTGGAGAAGAAGGATGCCCAATAGGGTGAGAGATACGGGATGAAAGAAGCCGATCCACCCCTATGCGGGTCCCATGCCAAATTGGAGGGTCTATTGGCTGGAAACTATGATGCAGCTAAATCGATTCTATTGTCCCTTTCATCCAGAACATTTTTTCCCCCTCTTTATCTTCGATGCGGAAGATGCTTTTCTATGGCAGCGAATACAAGAGGAGCAGGACTCTGTTTCCGTTCATTTCAGATCCAGTGATCTGAAATAAATAATCTCCAAAGATTGCGTGGATGCAGTGTTAGGTGGCAAGTTTTGTTGGAAGTGGGAAAATTCATTGATCTGACAGAAATTTTAAAAAAATTATTTTTTGTGTTCCTAGTATTTTTCCAGGGACCTAAATAAGAGAAATGTATATTTTTTTAAATGCATTTTTAACTTTATACGCCTCTTTTTCTGTATTTTTAGTTCAGAGAGATGCCGATAAGATGGGAAAATGCGGGTAAGAATGGATGTTTCTGGTAAAGCAGGATTTCCACAACTTTTGAACATTGCTATCTACTTTTTAGAAACCGAATCTATGGCGATCCACTTCATTCTAGGAGAATTAAATTCTTTCAGAGATGAGTAGAACATGTTTTTTTGACAAAGGATTTTCAAGGCCAAAAAGGAAATACTGAGAGAGGAAAAATATGTATTATTGCATACAATTTTACAAAAGATATTTCTAATGTGTGTATAGATGAAGATTTAACACAGATCTCATCTTAGCAAATTTTGATAGGATACGTATGCCTTCAATATCTTATCAGGATCCACAGATTGAGAACCCCTATGTTAGACTCCAAAATATTTATATAGATATTCATTCATGTGTCCCTTAGATTATTTATCATTTACCAGAATTATTTTGGCCTTTGAAAATAATCTTTAGTCATTAGAATTAAACTATTTTCTTTTGTTCATAAAATTCATTCCTCTGAAGGCTAAATAAGAAAAATTTTATTTTCTACTTGGAAATCTTCCTATGAATCCAATACATAAGAAAAAAAATATATAAAGTGATACAAACCTCTAATTCAAAACACTGTAATGTGATAAAATTTTAGGGGGAATTCATCAAATTTTATTTTGTTTTAAAAATTTGTTCTTAATTCTATAACAGTGATACCTTAAAACAAAAGAAATGTATCTAATACCGTTTCAATGCGCATGTGTATAAACACAATAACAAAAAGTATCGTTTTAAAACATTAAAAAAATTTAATGAAATAATCAGTAAGAAGATGATAGATGATTTTTTGAATTCTAAAGTGATGTACGCAATGTTTTTATTAACAATACCATGGTCCGAGATTAGGTACGAAAGCATTTCCATTTCCATTAATTTTCCGATTAATTAATTTCATATCTAGTCAAGATTTTCAAAAGCTCTTTTTTAATCAGCCTGTACAACCTTTTTTTTTTTTTTATTATGTTATAATTTAAAGATCGATTATGGTATATCATGTTAAAAAACTGACCAATCGACAATTTATAAAAGGAAAAAATTACATCTATCTCAAAATATCGCATGTATTACTTTACCAGGTGTTACTTTGATACCAGACACTGATAAAACTAAACTGCACAAATTAAATAAAAGTTTGTTTTTAATTGTGATATGACTGTAACTCAAGTATAGCAGTGAGTAGAAGAATTACAAACATCTTTCAAATTTTATTTAAACATGAAAAACACATGTATAAACTGGAGGAAATTATCTCCTCGAAGCTTTCCCTGTACTTTCTAGTAAATGTCTATTTATAATAAAGATGTGAGCATGTGAGAAAGAGAGAGAGAATGCTACTCTCAAGACAGTCTGCTTGAGAGTAGCATCTGAAGTGGACACAAAATACTTTGGAGAGTAAAGAATTGGAGTAGGGCAGTTTTTTGAAATTTTGATCGGTATTTCAGTTAATGGAAAATCAAGCGAAAATGTGATATTTTCCCAAGATGATACCGGAAAATATTACAGAATTAAATTTATTTTTGTATCCTTTAAAAAATCTTTTCAATAACACCATTTTTTTTTACCTCTGATTTTTTTTTTGGCTTTTAATTAATTTTCAAAAAATAATTTAAGTATATTTTATAGCAATATATTTCATATGAAATTAAAATTTAACCTTCAGGAGTCCGTTACGCGTGCTTGAGAAAAATAAGCGCTTATCAAAATGTCCCCATCCTCTTAACAATAACTCAAACTGAAAGATTAAATTATAGACTAAAATTAAACTAATTGGAAATTAAACTTTGAAGACTATGATTTTCAACTCGTGTCTGTATGAAATGAAATATAATATTTGTTATTATCATATTCACAGACAAATAGAGGGACATAATTCCAAAAATGTATTTTTGAATTAAGTCTAAAAAGAGATTTGACAATTACGTTATTTTCTCTTTGTACATAAGAAAATAATAATAAAAAGTTAGTAAAACGAAAACCAAGTTATTTGTTTTCCATTATGTTAATTATACATGTAAAAAATCGGATGAAAAAGAGAAAAATAAAAAAGAATGTCAAAAGTACTCATTTTGTTTTTATGCTTCAAGTTAATAATATTGTCTCATGATCTCTGTAACGTGACTCGGTTCCATTTGGGTGTTAATGTAAAAATATCACTGTTTTCTTTTTAAAAAAAAGCTGTATTCTTTACATTTCTCCCACGCAATGCAAATTAATATGCAACGTCTTTATCATAAAGATTTGCGTGAGAAAGGTACATAAAACAAGAAAACAAAATTGTATCTCGGAGCATGGTATTAGAAGGAAACATCTCCATGATTGTTGAGATGGCAAAGATTAAATACCTACATTTTACCACTTAAGAACATTCTTGACAAGAGAAAATTTATTTCATGAGGAAATTCTTATGAGAAATAAACAATGAAATACTTTTTTTGGGGTGAAAGGAAGGGGAAGGATCACTCTTTTCTCATAAAAATGCATGTCTAATTCGTGCATAAAATTCCAGAACCTATACATTTAGATATGTTATTAAGTCAAGGTAGCAATGAAATTTAAAAAAGGAAAAGCAAGTTGATATCCTTAAAACTCTCAGTTATTTCTGACGCTCCTATATGGCGTGAAATCATGTAAAAGCATATTCTGGATTGGAGATGTAATTTTGACAAATCAATCTAAAGATAACACTATAGATTAAAATGCATTTTCTTGAGAAAAAAAAATTGGTTCTTCAAAGGTATCGAAAACTTTCACGTTTGTCGGTTAAGAGAAAATATATTTAAAAATATTGGAAAAAATGCAAAGGAAAAAGAGAAAATCGTTTATTCTAATATTTAAAATTTTCTACATGTTAACAGAGTTTATCGATTATCCGAACAGATTACAGTCTCAACCAATTTAGTTATTCGAGTTTATTTTTGATTGCAATGTAATTTGTGAAATTTCGAAAATTAATCGCATTAATTTCACTTACAGAAAATTGTGCATGTTTTAATTTTTAAATTTAAATCCACTTTTTGACTTCTTTTTCCTTGATAAAGATTGTACTTAATATTCGACTTATCAATAACATCCAGGAATATTGCAATTCGGAATTCTCTACACTACTGTTCAGTTGTTCCTATTTTGTACTTAATTTTAGGATTTTTAGAATTTAATTATAAATAAGTCACCTGGTATTAATCTAATTTTTTTAGACATATAAGAAATATCATTAGACTGTAAATTCGGAAAATATTGGTTACAAAATCCTATAATTATTTTAAGATGGATTTGAAATTTATTAAACACTAAGAAGTAGGAAACAATGAAAATAAAATGTTTTTTCAAACAAATTTTTATTAATGCACTGAAAATAGAAAATGTTTTTCTTTTATCTTAAATTTGGAGGTAAAAGCAAGCATAATAAAAGTATTAGAGCTTAAAAACAGTAAAATTAGGACATTAAGTTACAATAAATATCATAAGAAGAAAATTTAATAAGCATATTTTAAAAATTAAAATGCATTTTGGATGTGATAAAATCGTTTTATTAATGCAGAACATTTATAACAGCGTTTTTCGCTTTTAAGATTTTTTGCTTTGTGTGTGACCCATATTTGTTTTTAATTAAAAAAAATTCTTTTTTAAAATATAGGCACGTATCGAAAAATTATTATTTATTTTTATTTACGAGTAAAAAAAATATGAATAGAATCTTGAGATTAAAAAGAGCATTTTATCTGGATCTTACTTGCTATAAATTGATTTAGAAACAATTTTCTAAAATTTTCTCTGCCACCAAACTCTGTCTGGCAGAAAATTAAGTCTAATTTTTATGCAGAAACGGTTTTTATGACCCGCGAGATTTTCGATATTTTAAACTGACGAGGTGCAGATGAATATAAACAACACAAAAATTAATTTCACGGATTTAATTCATAAAATTAAGTAAAACAACATGGAATTTTAGTTGCTTTTTGCTTAATGATAAAGAATCTGACATCTAAACAATCATCTAAAACAATGGAATTCTGTTTTAAGATATGTAAGGGATTTTTAAGCCATAATTTGTAATATCGGTATAATAAAATACATATTGATAATCGAAATCTACTAAACAGCAGAGTTGACTACTCAAATAAAAGATAAATGACCACAAAAAAATAAAAAGGCTATTTAAAGATGAGAATAAATAACTGATAAAAATTTGTTATTTTACAAGGATTTTTCAGAAAAATAGAATAGACAAAATTTTTGTATTAAATTTTTGAGACTCTAGTCTGCAAAATAAATTCAGCAGTACTTTCTATAATTGTACTATAATTGTACTATAAATTCAGCAGTAATTTTTAAATTGTGTCCAGTTTAAATTACAATGGACTGAAATCTTGCAGTTTCATCCATTTATCCATTTAAAATGCTTCTGATTTTGCAAGGAGGAAAAAATTTGCTTAAATAAATGAACAAATAAGAAAATTCGAAATAAATCTTTTCCTTCGTGTTTAATTCTGCTAAAAAATATGTTAAATGACGTATTTGTTTATTTAGTTTATCTTCTTATTATTATTATTATAGTTCAATTTCTGCAAACAAATAAATATTTGGAAATAGTTTTTTAATTATAACTTTTGATACTTTTTGAAGATATATAAATGCATAAAATGCAAATAATATTTAAGTATATAAATGAATCAAGAATTCAGATCATAAATGAATAGCTTATGTATACACAAATAATCACAATACATCTAAAAATATTTTATTTTATAAACTTTTATAAGTGATGAGTTTTTATTGTTTGCCTATTATGAAGTTCAAATGATAATAAAATTTATGATAGAGAAATGAAAAAAAAGAATAAACAAAGACAATAACATAAACGTAAAAGTAAATAATAGATGTTTGAGTTAAGTAGTTTGTCAGATAAGTCAGCAAACAGAACTTCATACAAAACTTTCGTGAATTCTCGCCGATCGAAATGCTCAATTTTTAGAGTAAACCACCCTTTTACAATCTGTGGCGTGCAGAAGTTTAAATGAAAGCCCCTCAAAATCTCCCCATTATGACACGCATCATCACAAAATTTCAACTCCGTAATAATCGGCACATTTTGCATTACCCCCAACGTGTTCGCGTGCAACTTCCATGCGTGATGGACAACAAATTGAGTTGGCAAACCCCTCACCAAATCGCACAATCAACACTCGCGGAACAAACATTACCACTCAACAAGGGCTGAATAGTCTGTCGGGAGGGTTTCAGTTCTTCCTTCCCCTCTGTCCATTAGCAGAACATTTAGCAGGTTCCAGTACAAAGCACTCCCTTGGAGATGACCGTCCCCTTGTTTGAACTGGTGACGATAGGACATCACGCATTGAATTTAGATGAAGTTTTAAGCCTCGGGTGCGAAGCCGAAATTTTCTCAGACGAATTAGAGCTCCGACGTTGGGTCAGTTTGAATCATTAAGGAACGGAACATTAAAGTGTGTCAGGAGTTGCAACACTTGGAGGCGTTTTGAATTAAATCGTTTTCCGTTTGCACAAATGGCAGCTATCAGGATTAAACTTCGTCCATCCACGTCAGGGAACATTGTACGATTCGTAGGGATATTGCTCCACTACGAAAATTTTCAAACTGTGAATTTCCCGAAACAGAAACTTGCTCTAGGGTAATGCTCATATACCTTAAACGATGGGTGGAATTAGAGCAATCTATTAGAATATTGGAATATTCAAATTTGAGCTCTATGAGGATTTTTGATAACATATGTATGTATTCCTCCAATTAGATTATTCTTATAGGACTTAGGTATAGGTTATGTAATCAGGGACCAACTACTATTTTATGGGCTTCAAATTGAGTACTGCCTCTTAGTGAAGCATTGAGTTGAATTATTCGTTTAAGCCCTTATTATTTACATGCTTATTTTTTATTTGCAATCTTAAGTTCGATCTGCATTATTCAGCTGTGTGAGTTTTAGTTTGATTTTTTTGTTTGTTTGTTTGGCGCTAAAGTCACTTTTGGCTTAACTGCGAAGCAATCATGGTATTAAACAAATTTATATCCATTTATAATAAAATATGAAATGTAAAGGAAGTTTAAATGACCAAAAAGGAAGAAATCGTTATGATGAGAAATAATCAGAATACAATTTATGGAAGAAACCAAAAAGCATGCTTAAATGTTTAAATATAATTATAAAATTCTTTATTTTTAATAAAAACAAAAAAAGATTAATATAAGGACTTTTGGAAAGAAAATCGTACAAATTAAGGCGAGATATTTGAAAAAAACATTGTTAGGTAAATCATGGATACTCCAAGCTACTGTGTAAGACAGATATAGAACAGGTACAACTTGAGCAAAGAAAAGCAAATTTTCCAGCTGAATCCAGTTGATGGCTGAATCGCCCAATTCTGAGCCGTGTTAAAATGGTGTTTGATTTTCTGTTAAGTTGTTTCAAGAATCTGTTTTATGTCTAATTGTATGAAGTATATTTTAAATCTATGATCCCAGTCAGTTTGCCACTGGAAATATTCATAAAATATGATATATTTATTTCTTGTCATTCGAAACAGGTTAGCAAGAAAGTAGTGGCTAATTTTGCTGTCATGTCTGTCTTTACGTTACCCAAAATTTCTACATTTGCAGGAACTCAACAGATAACAATATGAAAGTATTTACAGGTAAGTTTTTTCATCTAAACCTAAAATATTGAAAAACAAAGGTATTCACCTGTAAAAGACCGCTAAATATGTAACTTCTATGCAAAGTTAAGGAAAATGTACAGCTACATCGAAAAAAAAAAAGGATTAAGAAAAAATTATTTTAAAATTTTCCCTTGATATTCATTTCAAAGTCAGCGTGTATAAACTCAGTAACTAAAGCAATAAAAAGTATAATCACAAAATATATTTAAAACAATATTAAAAATTATTAAAATTATGGAAAATATTTTGTAAGGAAACGAAAATAATCGTTAGTTGTATTCTTTGAATTTTAAAGCAGTGTAAAAGTGATTTTAATGCGATAATATATTCCGAAGTTATTGAGGAAAGACTTTAATATGCGGGTGGATTGAGTGGTATACAATTTCAATATCTAGTCTTTTCTAAAGATGTTGTTCATAAATACCATGCAATAAGTAATTAACTCCTTTAATAAGAAGCAATAACAATAATTTAAAAGGTAAGTTAACAAAATGATGAATAATTGATCAACAGACGATCAAACAGGAAAAGTTGGAATAGTGATCACATGTATATTCTGGAAGCAACACCAGGTTCCTAGAGCAATTGAGACTGTAAATTGTAAATTCCGAAAGGAAGAATCATAGGATGTCATCTTTATTTTAATGACTTGTTGTTTTGCGGAATGATGATGGATCTTTTGTATAATTAAGATATACATTTTGCATTTTTGTATAATGTAGCTATAAGGTATTATTTGGAAATAATTTTATCTTTCATTTTAAAGTCCCATTGCAGATTCAATAAGAAAATATTGATAAATGTTACCAAAAAGGCATGACATATAAGTATTCGAAATAATTGCTTAACGGCTAAGAAATCTCTGGTTCGAATTATAGGAAAACTCAAAATACTCCATCGCCGTAAGTCGAGAAAATTTTAACAATGAGGTACATATAATGATATCTGTTCAGTCCTTCCTTTCATTTTGATGACCTTGGTTTTACAATTTTGAACATTGAAATCAATCTTTGGATTCAACCTGTAATTTAAAAATCCTATGATCTAAACCCATACTTTTGATTGTATCTCCATTTTTCCAGTGGGGAGGAGAGCTGCTTTGTTATCCTGCAAGGACTGCGAAAAAGCCCACATAACAAGCGGGTTTTACTCAATGCACTTGACACACGAATCGTCCCTGGACTTTGATATTTTCCCCTAAGTGCAATTGGAAAGCTCTCCTTTCAGATAAGCATCCATACAATGTTGGCATTCCCCAGACTTGCAAGCAAGCACCGTCGCCAAAGAACAACAGAAGCAGAACAAAACATAAGAGAGCGGCAACCCCTCCATGGCAGAGCAGTCCCTCTCGACACATTTGTCGCCCTCTCCTGCTCATCGTCATTAATGAGACTCCACGCTACCCCTATTATCCATCCCCTGGACTGTCTCTCTCCACTAATACACACACGCATCGCTAAAATATAATGCAGTTAGCCCACCCGCCCGGCCTGTGGCACTTCGCTCATATATATACTAATGAGTTATTTTAATTGAGTGATAAACTTTCCGCGCCTTTTGGGCTTCTAGAGAGAATTCCATTGGAGGATGAACAAAGGAGATGAAGAGGTCCGGTGTAATTAGGTTGGAACCGAAAAGTTTCGCCTAATTAAGAGCGCCAGATAGAACATTGTTCCTTGGGCCCCGGTTGAGGAACCTCTAGTGAGGATTGTAGGATTCTCACCCACCCACCTACCGGAGATAATGAAATGATAAAAAGAGAAGACACTGCTTATTAAGGATGAAATCGCCAAGTATTTTCAGAAGTAAAGCTGGCTTTTCGAGGGGAGGAAGAGAAATCTGCATTGTTATCAGGCAGAACATTTGACTGGAAGAGAAAATGGCGTTGTCTGCTTGGCTGGTTGCCCAAGGTTGTTAAACATTCGCTTACAATCCTAGAGTGAATTACAGAGGACAGTGTAGTCTAAAAGTATCAGTATGAAGAGGTACAGAGGCGGTATATCGAAAATTACAAACTTAGAAACTTACTTAAAAAACACAGTTTATGATGATTTTTTAAAAGTAACTTTTAAGGTGATTGCCTAAGTTGAAAATGACATTTTTCGACCACATAAGTCCATTTTTTTTTTCAAAACTCTTTTAATTCAAACATTTTTCTTTCCAAATAAGTTTTTCTTTTTATTTTATCTCTTCTGAAAGCCGAGATATAGCTAATTAAAAAAAATTGCTGTTTGCTGCTATTATAACAGGATGTCTCAGCCAACAATCGGAAGTTGTTGCATAATGCACCTTTTAGCTTTTTTTAAAACTATTTTTCTTAATAATATTTTTATGGAGTTGCTAGTACACACCAACAACTTTTTGGACCTATTTTGTTAGCATCTGTATGATAATTAGCAACTCTTTCAATTTCTCAAGCATTTGTTCACAGTATAGTTTTCGTTTCGACTTCATGTGAATGTTTTTTTTTAGAAAACTGAAAAAAAAAATTGCCCAAAATGACTAGAAGGAAAGGGCAGTTTAATAGATAATTTCAACGACAAATTACAAAACTATTATAAAACTGGAATTCGTAGCAGTCCTGATAATCATAAAAGTATGCAATCTGGAGTCATTGCTGCTTTTTGTCACTGCACTTAATATTTTATGTAAGGGCACTGTCTTACAGCAGCCAAAAACTGATGCATGTATCAAAAGGCGTAAACACAAAGGAAAACATTACTTGGAAAAGACACTTTACTTCATAAAATTTCATAAAGCCAATGACACATGAAACTTGGTGATCGAAAGTTCCTGTAAAATCCCCAACGTAATTTGACATAGAATGTCAATTATTTAGTCACATTAGTGTCCCGTTTTAAAGCAACACTAATTTATATTGGTGTAGATGTCATAATCTTGAAATATTGTTAGATATCAAGGACTTCAAATGAAGTGGCATCCAACTTTCCAAATTCCTCAATCCATTACCGAAAGGGAATTTGACACCAACCGATTTAGCAGGCTGCAGACTCATTTACATGGTAATTCTTCTGTGGAATCGGGTTTTAACCTGAAATTCACTGATCAAAAAGCCGAGTCTAATTAGAAGACACCGCATAGCCAGATGTCACAGAAAGCTTTAATAGTTTTTGCTCTGAAATAGAATTTTGGAACAACGTTTCGTTGATCTATTTTTCAGTTTAATGAAGATGGAGTTGGTATACTGAGTGTACTAAATAATTTTCTAGTGAATATTGGCAATTATAAGTAAAACGGTTTAAAAGTTTTTGATTATAAACGTATCTGCGGTTCAAAAATATAGTAGTTACCTCCTACAAAAATTCACATGAATATAATACAAGATCATATAAAGAAAAAGTGTTCAATGTATGAAAAAAAAAAAAAAGACTGTTTTACTTATAAGTGGGGAGAATTTTAAATTATTTTATGAGGAAGATATACTTTTTTTTTTAGTAACTGTAACGTTAAATGTGTTTTTCTCAAAATTATTTTTTCGAAATAAATTATCAACCATTCACATAATATCGCCAATATTAATTAAAAATTTTAATGTAATTTTTAAGGATTGTTTTATATACTATTTTTAATAAATTAAACCAAAAATTTTGATATATAAAATAATTTTTTATGTACAACTTTTTATATTAGAAAATAAATGGAAAATTTAGAATAATATCTATATTGTAAAATATAAAATTTCATAGTATATTTGTACTTTAATCAATCACTTAGATTTTAGTTCATTTTGTAGATAACTATGTTATATGACTAAAGTGTAAAGTAAATTATGATTATCCTGTTAGAATTTTGTGTAGAGTGTTACTGTTATGGTTAAATTTTGTTAAAATTTACTTCAAATTAGCCAATTAAACAAGGTAATCTACATGAATTTATTGTTATATTCTTATATGCTACTTAATTAGAAAACATCAAACAAAAGTTTAAAAATAGTTTTCCTCAAAAAATGAACGGTCTGAAACATAGGCAGTCACAGTACGTTTTAATAAATTTAAAATGAGGGGATAGAATAGTTTTTTAAACACGCAAAGGATAGGCATTATATAATACTCTAAAAACATTACATTAATCTATTAACCTTCATAGTAACGGCGTAGTGATGAACTGATGAAGGGAGGAGAATATTTATGCCACCGGTTGCACACCCAAGGATGGAAGCAAAATATTTCTATATATATAGTCAGGTTTTAAAACTGAATTTAAAATGCCATAAAAAGAAATAATAACTTTTGTGCGCTTTTTATCCTTGGACGTCACTAATGATTACCGTTGTTAAATGAATCATATTATTTCTCAAAATGCCACTAGCCATCGCTATATTATCTAAAGCTTCGGAAGAATGCAAGACAACTCATGCATATGTGGGTCACTATAAATTTTGCCCAGCACTACATAACAGAATGTGTTGAACTCAAAGAAATTAGAAGAAGATTATTATGGATAGTAATGTCAACACAATATTACAACACCCTGGAAATTAAAAAATATGAAAAGAAATTATCGAAAAAAAATTTCTTGCTTTTTACTAACAGTTTGAAGATTCTTTGAACTTTTGTTGGTCGCTGTTTTCGTAAGCAAAAATTTGGATAGTTAATGAGCATAATAGCCAGTCACAATAATACCTGTTTATACGGCTTAGTTCTGTAGTAATGGCTGTATTTTTTTTTTTTTAAAAAAAAAGGCCCTCGCTCTAACACTGGTATATGATTCAATAAAAGAAATAAATCATTTTGACGATAAATATGCTTCTCTGATCCCCTATCTCTCGCTAATTTTATTAGTCAGACTAATCCAAATTTTAGAAACTTTACGGGATTTTATAGTATTTCTTTAAGCTTATATGTTATATTATCATATTTTTGTCATATTTCAGCATTAACTATTTCATAGACTGATAGAAAACATATTTCAATCATGTTTAAGATCAGATAATGCTTCATAAAATAAGTATATGGCAATTAAGTGTTAGATAAAAATTAAAATTAAAGTTAAAAATTGACAATATTTGTTTTCTAATACTCTTTAAAGAGGTATACCTTATTTCTCAGGATTAATTAGAGAAATTCTATATTTAATTATTATTAAAATGTTGTTAGGTATGATGAAACTTATACTCTAATAGATTTTTGCTACTTAATACATTAAAGTTGTGTAAATATTCTGCTGCCATTTTTTTAATTCGAGAATTAAGGATACTTAAATATTTTGAATGTGAGAGGAAAGCCACCTCTGCATTCCAGAATGAGCATATTTCTTTTGATTCAAAACTGATCTCGATGAATGGAATGTGAAGATTCATTTAATGTTACCAGAAAATTATTACTGATGGCAGAATGGTATCCAGAACCCGCCATCGGAAGCAATTTATTTAGCGAGAATCCACTATCGTTAAGAAGCTTCTCTATGATAAACAATTTATTTAAAAAAATTAATTAAAATTTATCGTCAATTTCAATTTTGATATAGAGACTCAAAGAAAGTATATTTTTTTACTGAAACGTCTTTATCTGATACATCATAAGTCATTGTATACAAAGTAATCCAAAATACCGCGGGCCGCGGTGGCCTGCTGGTAAGGTCTCGGCCTCGGAACCGGAGGGCTTCAGGTTCGAAACCCGATTCCACCGAAGAACCGCCGTGTAAGGGGGTCTGTTGCACGTTAAATCCGTCATGACCAAACGTCCTCCCGCTGGTGTGGTGTGGTGTGGAGAGGGGGGTGCCAGCTCAGGTGTCGTCCTCGTTCAAAATTACGAGGTCCGTCCCAAAATAGCCCTAGTGTTGCTCCAAACGGGACGTTAATATAACTAAACTAAACTAAACTAACCAAAATAACGTTTACAATGTAAATCAGGCATACAGGGAAAAATCATTGTTGATGTAGAATATAGAGTGGCAAGCTGGGAGGATTTTTCCTACCGAATTAAAAAAAAAGATCATTTTCGATAAAGTATACAACACAAATTCAATGCAATATAAATTCATACTAGCACAGGAACACAATTGCTTGCAAATTATATGTAACAGAACAGATAAGACAGTGAGTAATAGAAGACAGTACCAGCAGTAAACACTTGGAATATTTAAAAGTATTGCTTAAATTTATATACATTTGCAAATTGGTATACATATAGTAACATTAATATCATATTATATATTTTATCTCGTGTGTCTTTCGTTTAACTTATTTATTCGCAAACAATCTCAATAATGATCGCGTTCTGCGCTTGTATTCCAATATTTTTTTGTAAAAATGACTTGTTTCTATACGTTTGATCTACTTTTAAAGTTTACAAATAATTTTATGAGAACAGATCTTGGTTACAATTTTTTCTCTCTCTACATATTAAAGCAGCGAGAGTGGTCTTTCCAAAACTTTCTAGCATACACTTTTATAAAGATGTTATCATTCCTCCCTCCAGTCTTTAGAAAAACCCATAAATAATGCCACAAGGAATCAGATTTCTATATTCAAAGTCCCACGTATGAGACTTTGTGTTTCGTAGTATAAAGAATAAGACCTATTAAAACCAAAATTTTACTAAGAATTATAACGAAGTAGATAAGTAATAAGTTCACACGTCAAATTTCATTTTTCTTAGGGGCATTACGTCAGCGAGTTATCACGTTTGCATGTATGCAAATGTACAGACCGACAGATGGTCAATACGCTGACCTTTTTGGTTCAAAAATTGTTATGGATTTGTATTCAAGTTTTATTCTTCTAGTTTTTTTCAAATTTTTTAGTCGTTGTTTGAATTTGCATTTGAACAACAAGACAAAATACTGCAAATGAATTCGTGTAGAATTTGAAAGAGACCTACAAATTTGAAGTTAATAATAAATGTCACTTTTCTAGATTAAAACGTTTCCGAATTATCGTGTTCACAAACAAACAAAGAGGCAGATATACTTTGAAAAATGTGTTTTCTGAACTCAAAAATGACCTGAAAAGTAAAGATTTGTCAAAATCTCGATTTGGAATTTTTTTACGATTATAAAATATTTCCCTTTGTATATATATGGTATACAATATATACCTTTTTGTATGCTTCATATAAGAGAAAGTAAAAATTATAACTGAAGACGCTTTTATATATATGTGTATGTGTGAACTCATTGAAGAGACTTACAATTGTTTAACACTTTTTTTTTATGTTTCATACTCTAAAGTAGTAATTCTTATATAACATTTATTCTTAAAGGTTAATTTTCATAACAATTCTCCTTTTCCTTTCTATTAACTAATTTAGTGCAACAAATTTTCTGTTTGAAAAAGAATGAGTTCATAATATTGCAATTTGTTGGAAAAACAAATGACAGCAACGATACGAGTCAGCATCTTTTAAACTTTTACCTTTACCTAGATGGTGTAAGAAGTATTGAAAGAAATCGAGTTCTTAAAGACCGAAAATGTTACACCATTTGAAAATATTTCGAAGTTAAAAGCATTTTTAGTACTAATCTTTTTTTTTCCTCTGACTTTCAAATAAAGCAAAAGCAGAAGTTTATAGTAATCAAGAGTATTGTGTGCAGTAGAGGGAAATGAAAAACTATCTAAAGCTACACATTTTATAAATATTTATGCAATCAAAGCAAAGATCTGTAGAGACTTCATGGTAGCACTACGGGGTTAGAGTGTCATTGACTCCGCATTGAAATCTGCAGAAGATGCAGTGTGATTTGGTGCATGTTAAATTCCCCATTATGGGCCACTATTGCAGGGTAGAAATTTAAACGGTTTGGGTACCAGCTCAAGTATTGCCACCGTAATCTAAACAACTGCTTAAAAATGATAAAAATTGTCCTAAAATAATTCTAGTGTAATTCCAAAACGGAAGATCAATCTAACTATTAAAAAACTCGAAACAAATAAGCCCTATTCTCCTTTCTAGATTGAAATTTAGTCCCAGAACTCAAAGGAAATGATAAAACCACCAAGAGAATCAATCCTCTTTTCTTTCGCCTCAAATCAATACAAGAGATTCCGTGTTTTACTATGCCGTGGATCACCGGAACGAAAGTTGACCAACAAATACCATCCGGAAACCGAAATGTCTTGGAGAGAGGAATTGTCCGTCTGGTCGTTAGCTGATCTTGGAACGAAACCGGGATTCAATAAAACGAGCGGGAAGCAAAAGCAAAAGAGGACCTCCGATCCAGTCCGTCCCTAGAATCCGTGATTGAATCTGCGTCCGGCCAACTGGACCAATCACTCGTGATGGCGTATATCCTCGGACAGAAACTAGACCGGAAGGAAATTGACTTGTGTCCGCTCCGAAGTTCTCGGTGAGCTGCGAATAATACGTGACCGGGCAGACGTTAAAACGGACAGGAATCATCCAATAAAAAGGCCCAAATAGTTTTGACTTTCTCGGGATTGGTGGGAGGATTTATTCAAGGCAGATGCTGGATTGTGCAATTCGATAGGGGATTTTTCTGCTGGAAATATCTGGTCGATCAACAACACAAATCTTTGCATTCGCTAAGACATTATGATATAT